>JARBWK010001011.1:0-22198 GCA_030556195.1 Anolis apletophallus | reverse complement strand
CCACGCTCTGCTTACATCCCGTATAGATTACTGCAATGCTCTCTACATGGGGCTGCCTTTGAAGACAGTTTGGAAGCTTCAATTGGTCCAACGGACAGCAGCCAGGGTGATAACAGGAGCGGCACTCAGGGAGTGTACAACCTCTCTGTTGCGCCAGCTCCATTGGCTGCCAGTTTGCTACCAAGCACAAGTGCTGGCTTTGGCCATTAAAACCCTAAACGGTTCTGGTCCAACTTACCTGTCCGAACGCATCTCTCCCTATGAACCATTGAGATGTTTAAGATCATCCGGAGAGGCTTTGCTCTTGGTCCCTCATGCCTCGCAGGCGCGATTGGCGGGGACGAGAGACAGGGCCTTTTCAGTGATGGCTCCTCAGCTTTGGAGCCCCTTCCTAGTAACATCAGATCAGCTCCCTCCCTCCTGACATTTTGTAAGAGAGTCAAGACTTGGCTGTTCGAGCAGGCATTCGCTGATGAGCTGTAATTATTTAACCGAGACCAACGGAATGTTGTGTTTTACTTAATTTTATTTTGATGTTTGCACGTCCTCCATGGTAGCTCCCTCCGGATGGGGTGAGTCCCATTCTATGAGTGCTGAGGAGTCCTCTAGGGGGTTGGATAGCACCGATATATTCTGTCCTATATTCTGTCCTGTTGGAGGAAGATACTTTGGGGAATCTTGGGGAGCTAGAAGATCAGTAATTTTCCTCTGAGTGCTGGAGAACTCCTCATCTGAGCCTCGCGTCCTCCTCCTCTTCCTTTTCCCTTTAACTGTCAGGATTTTATCAGACTCCTTCCTATTATGCGTTTCCTCAGCCGGTCTTTCATAGTGGCGGCCTGAAGGGTACTTCTCCACTATTGGCCTGGTTGTTCTATGTCCTATTTCCTTGTTCCTTTTTCCTTTTGGGGTTTATTGGCTACTATATCCACTATAGGACCAAAGGCCGGAAATCGGTGGAGTTCTGCCTTGATTGTAATTTCCTTCTCTCTTGGGCTTATCCCTGTGGGGTGAGCAGTAGAATAAGCAACCTTCAGGCAACCTTGAACCACCGGTTTCAGGCACAGCTGGTGCTAGTTTACACTCTCACAACCTCAGTAGCTTCTAAGAAACGCCGAAGGCAATATTCCTCCAATTGTTAGCAATTGTCAGGAAGATAGTGCAGAGGCTACGTTACAACTGTAGTCCAAACTAATACAGCAAAGATTGTAGCTGGTTCAGGTTTCTCTCTGTTTCTCTGTTTCTCTGTTTCTCTTTCAAGGACAATCTCCGCTTATCACTGTCACGAACGCCGACTTAGAACTGCCCCTTTAACACACACACGGAGACGTAGCGAAGGCTAACTAGTTTATTGAGTATAAAAACAATCCAAAAGGTATATAGTCCAATAAATGCAAGTGTTCAAAGTATAAAGTCAATAGTCCAAAGTATTAGCAAATAGCTTGAAGCGAGGCAAGGCTCCGCAAACCAATGCGGATCAGGAAACAGGACAAGGCCGCAATCCCATGCGAATCAGGAACCAGGGCAAGGCACCGCAAATCACTGCGGCTCAGGAAGCAAGGCAAAGGCAAGGCAAGGCTTGATGACCACGGTTGCTTGTGGTCCCACTCCGCTTCGCGCCTATTCAGTATAGACGTGGCCGGAGAACTGAGGATCAGTTCCCACGGGGCCGTACTTAATCCTCGGCCGGGACCCCGACGATCTAGGGCCCGGCGCCCAGTCTCTACTTTCCGAACGGTGACGGTCTAGGGACAAATGCCAGCTCCTCCTGCCCTCCTCTATGTCCCTGCGCCTGTTATGAGAACGGCCCCGTTCTTCCAGCCTAGTATCGCTATCTTCCTGAGAAGAAGCCTCCCCGAGTTTCCCATCCGCTAGCCTCCATCTGCTGCTCGGCCAGCTCCTGGGAACCTCGGCCATTTGGGAATTCATAACTATCTCCGCTATCTGCTTCACTGCCTCCCATCTCCACCTGGTCCGCTCCTTCCCCGGGAGAATGCTCCCATTCGAAATCCCAGGCTAAACTCTCTGGCGGGGGGCTGGGCAAAGGCACGGCTGACCAATCTTGCTCTGGGCCTTCCAACTCATCCTCCGAGTCCCTTTCAGCCAGTGCGGGTCCCAATGCCAACGGGACCCCAGGTGCATTACCCCTCCCCCGTGGCCCGGGCGGACCCATGGGTGCTACAATCACTGGTATTCCAAGAGTTGAGCAAAATATTTGCAGCAAGAAAGGAAACTGCCAGTTTACTCCCTCGCAGGACACCACAAGCGTCCAGTTTTTCTCTGGCTTGTAGCAATTATTATGAGGTTAATGATAGGTGGTGAGTAGTAAAATTATTTTGATGTGTTTTGTCTGTGGGCATTTGTTGCCATGTGTTCACCGCCTCGAGTCGCCTTCGGGCTGAGAAGGGCAGTATAAAAGTATAGCAAATACATAAAAATGAATAAATTATTGTTTCTGTCTTTCTTCACAGCAGAAAACTGGAAGAAGAGCAATGTATACAAGAAACGCAGTAAGAAATTTGTTGCTGATTACAAATTGCCACATCTTAGCCAAGAAGAAATCTTTGAAGGAACTGAGGATTTCATAAGCCAGGAGCATGGGAAATCTTTTATCCAGAGTTCACACCTGGTGAAACATGAGAGATTTCAGACAGGAGAGAAGCCGTACCATTCCCAGGAAAGGGGAAAATGTTTTGCCTACAGTTCACTCTTGGTGAGGTGCAAGAGACTCCACACAGGAGAGAAGCCATACCAATGCCAGGAATGTGAGAAATGTTTTGCTGACAGTTCAGCCTTGGTGAGGCACAAAAGATTCCACACAAGAAAGAAGCCACACCAATGCCAGGAGTGTGGGAAATGTTTTGCTTACAGTTCACATTTGGTGAGACACAAAAGACTCCACACAGGAGAGAAGCCATACCAATGCCAGGAGTGTGGGAAATGTTTTGCTTCCAGTTCGGATTTGGTGAGGCACAAAAGAGTCCACACAGGAGAGAAGCCATACCAATGCCAGGAGTGTGGGAAATGTTTTGCTGACAGGTCACATTTAGTGAGCCACAAAAGACTCCACAAAGGAGAGAAGCCATACCAATGCCAGGAGTGTGGGAAATGTTTTGCTCGCAGTTCAGACTTGGTGAGACACAAAAGACTCCACACAGGAGAGAAGCCATACCAATGCCAGGAGTGTGGGAAATGTTTTGCTGACAGTTCACATTTGGTGAGCCACAAAAGACTCCACACAGGAGAGAAGCCATACCAATGCCAGGAGTGTGGGAAATGTTTTGCTCAGAGTTCAGACTTGGTGAGGCACAAAAGACTCCACACAGGAGAGAAGCCATACCAATGCCAGGAGTGTGGAAAATGTTTTGCAGACAGTTCAGACTTGGTGAGCCACAAAAGACTCCACACAGGAGAGAAGCCATACCAATGCCAGGAGTGTGAGAAATGTTTTGCAGACAGTTCAACCTTGGTGAAGCACAAAAGAGTCCACACAGGAGAGAAGCCATACCAATGCCAGGAATGTGAGAAATGTTTTGCTCTCAGTTCAGCCTTGGTGAGGCACAAAAGATTCCACACAAGAAAGAAGCCACACCAATGCCAGGAGTGTGGGAAATGTTTTGCTTACCGTTCACATTTGGTGAGACACAAAAGACTCCACACAGGAGAGAAGCCATACCAATGCCAGGAGTGTGGGAAATGTTTTGCTCGCAGTTCAGACTTGGTGAGACACAAAAGACTCCACACAGGAGAGAAGCCATACCAATGCCAGGAGTGTGGGAAATGTTTTGCTCGCAGTTCAGACTTGGTGAGACACAAAAGACTCCACACAGGAGAGAAGCCATACCAATGCCAGGAGTGTGGGAAATGTTTTGCTGACAGTTCAGACTTGGTGAGACACAAAAGACTCCACACAGGAGAGAAGCCATACCAATGCCAGGAGTGTGGGAAATGTTTTGCTGACAGTACAAGCTTGGTGATGCACAAAAGACTCCACACAGGAGAGAAGCCATACCAATGCCAGGAGTGTGGAAAATGTTTTACTCAGAGTTCAGGCTTGGTGAGGCACAACAGACTCCACACAGGAGAGAAGCCATACCAATGCCAGGAGTGTGGAAAATGTTTTGCTGACAGTTCAACCTTGGTGAGCCACAAAAGACTCCACACAGGAGAGAAGCCATACCAATGCCAGGAGTGTGAGAAATGTTTTGCTGACAGTTCAGCCTTGGTGAGGCACAAAAGACTCCACACAGGAGAGAAGCCATACCAATGCCAGGAGTGTGGGAAATGTTTTGCTGCAGTTCAGCCTTGGTGAGACACAAAAGACTCCACACAGGAGAGAAGCCATATCAATGCTAGGAATGTGGGAAATGTTTTGCTCCAGTTCACATTTGGTGAGACACAAAAAGACTCCACACGGGAGAGAAGCCATACCAATGCCAGGAGTGTGGGAAATGTTTTGCTTACAGTTCACATTTGGTGAGGCACAAAAGACTCCACACAGGAGAGAAGCCATACCAATGCCAGGAGTGTGGAAATGTTTTGCTGACAGTTCAGCCTTGGTGAGACACAAAAGACTCCACACAGGAGAGAAGCCATACCAATGCCAGGAGTGTGGAAAATGTTTTGCTGACAGTTCAGACTTGGTGAGCCACAAAAGACTCCACACAGGAGAGAAGCCATACCAATGCCAGGAGTGTGAGAAATGTTTTGCTGACAGTTCAAGCTTGGTGAAGCACAAAAGACTCCACACAGGAGAGAAGCCATACCAATGCCAGGAGTGTGGGAAATGTTTTGCAGACAGTTCGACCTTGGTGAGCCACAAAAGACTCCACACAGGAGAGAAGCCATACCAATGCCAGGAGTGTGGGAAATGTTTTGCAGACAGTTCGACCTTGGTGAGCCACAAAAGACTCCACACAGGAGAGAAGCCATACCAATGCCAGGAGTGTGGAAAATGTTTTGCAGACAGTTCGACCTTGGTGAGCCACAAAAGACTCCACACAGGAGAGAAGCCATACCAATGCCAGGAGTGTGAGAAATGTTTTGCTGACAGTTCAAGCTTGGTGAGGCACAAAAGACTCCACACAGGAGAGAAGCCATACCAATGCCAGGAGTGTGAGAAATGTTTTGCAGACAGTTCAAGCTTAGTGAAGCACAAAAGAGTCCACACAGGAGAGAAGCCATACCAATGCCAGGAGTGTGAGAAATGTTTTGCAGACAGTTCAAGCTTGGTGAAGCACAAAAGACTCCACACAGGAGAGAAGCCATACCAATGCCAGGAGTGTGAGAAATGTTTTACTGACAGTTCATGCTTGGTGAAGCACAAAAGACTCCACACAGGAGAGAAGCCATACCAATGCCAGGAGTGTGACTGTTTTACACACAGTTCAGAGGTGAAAAAGACTCCACACAGGAGAGAAGCCATACCAATGCCAGGAGTGTGGAAAATGTTTTGCAGACAGTTCGACCTTGGTGAGCCACAAAAGACTCCACACAGGAGAGAAGCCATACCAATGCCAAGAGTGTGGGAAATGTTTTGCTCGCAGTTCAGCCTTTGTGAGCCACAAAAGACTCCATAGAATCATAGAATTATAGAGTTGGAAAATACCTTGTTGGCCATCCAGTCCAATCCCCTTGCCAAGAAGGAGGGAAATTGTATTCAAAGCACCCCCAACAGATGGCCATCCAGGCTCTGTTTAAAAGCCTCCAAAGAAGGAGCCTCCACCACACTCTGGGGCAGAGTGTTCTACTGCTGATCAGCTCTCATAGGAAGTTCTTCCTCATGTTCAGGTGGAATCGCCTTTCCTGTAATTTGAAGCCATTGTTCCACATCCTAGTCTCCAAGGCAGCAGAAAACAAGCTTGCTCCTTCCTCCCTACGACTTCCCCTCACAACTTGATCCATGTCGTTCTTCATGTCTCCTCTCAGCCTTCTCTTCTTCAGGCTAAAAATGCCCAGCTCTTTAAGCCGCTCCTCATAGGGTTTGTTCTCCAGACTCTTGATCATTTTAGCTGCCCTCCCCTGGACACTTTCCACCTTTAAAATTTATCCCTTTAATTGTGGTGCCCAGAATTGGACACAGTATTCCAGAAGTGGTCTGACCAAGGCAGAATAGAGGGGTAATATGACTTCCTTGGATCACTAGACTCCTATTTACGCAAGCCAAAATCCAATTGGCTTTTTCCCCTGCCACATGACATTATTGGCTCATGTTTAACTTGTTGTCCACAAGGACTCCAAGATCTTTTCCACACGTTCTGCTACAGAGCCAGGCTTCCCCCATTCTGTATCTTTGCATTTCAATTTTTCTGCCTAAATGAAGCATCTTGCATTTGTCACTGTTGAACTTAATTTTGTTAGTTTTGGCCCTTCTCTCTAATTTTTCAGATCGTTTTGAATTCCGCTCCTATTTCCTGGAGTATTAGCTATCCCCCTCAATTTGGTATCTGCAAACTTGAGGATCCTGCCTTCTAACCCTTCATCTAAGAAGTCATGAATGAAGATCCTGAAGAGGACCGGGCCCAGGAGGGAACCCTGCGGATGGCACTCCGCTCGTCACTTCCTTCCAGGATGAAGAGGAAGCATTGGGGAGAATCGCCCTCTGGGTTTGTCCACTTAACCAATTACAGATCCACCTCACCGTACTTTTGCCTCACCCACATTGGACTAGTTTGTTTGCCAGAAAGTCATGAGGGACCTTGTCGAAGGCCTTACTGAAATCCAGGTGCACTACATCCACAGCATTCCCCGCATCTACCCATCTCATAAATCTATTGAAAAAAGAGATTGGATTAGTCTGGCATGACATATTTTTGATAAATCCGTGTTGACTATTAGCAATGTCCACATTTGTTTGAAGCGTTTGCAGACCACTTCCTTACCTATCTTTTGTACAGACGTGAGGCTGACCAGACGGTATTTTTTGGATCGTTCTTTTTTCTCTTCTTGAAGGTAGGGACCACATCTGCTCTCCTCCAATCTACTGGGACTTCGTCTGCTTTCCAAGAACTCTCAAAGATGATTGCCAGAGGTTCCGAGATGACTTCTGCTAGTTCCTTCAATACTCAATACTCCGCACGGGAGAGACGCCATACCAATGCCGGGAGTGTGGGAAATGTTTTGCTTTCAGTTCAGCCTTGGTGAGCCACTAAGGACTCCACAAAGAGAAGCCATACCAATGCTGGGAATGTGGGAAATGTTTTCCTGACAGTTCAGCCTTGGTGAGCCATCAAAGACTCCACACAGGAGAGAGACCATACAAATGCCAGGAGTGTTAGAAACTTCCGCGCCATCCTATCCATATATAGGAGAGAAGCCAAAGCAATGCCAGGAGTGTGGAAATGTTTTACTCAGAGTTCATATCTTGTGAGTCAGCAGATAATTCATAGAGGAGAAAAAACATCCAAAGAGCAGGGACAAAAGTAAACAACAATGAACTGCAACAGGGAAATGGCAGGTTTGGACATCCTGGCCCTGTAGACTATACATTGAACATTTCCCAATGGACACGTGTGATTCCTTTGGCTTCACTTAGCACTTGACCTGACTTTGAACTCATTTCTTAGACAATTCTCTTCTTGGTTTCAAACTCTTTTCAGGTTTTTTTCTTTGTTTGACTTGGGACTGGTTTGGAGTACTCTTTTGCCTCTCTGGTCATGGGCATCACTATGGGACTATACTGGCTTTTTTCTGTTCAGCCTTCATGGGTAAAGTTCTACCTAAGATCTGGTAGAGTCCACTTTTTATCCTTTGAATCCCTAAGTTGAGGTCCTCTTCTCTGGAGCAGCTGAAAAGAAGTCCTGTGACAATACTTCAGAGGGTTAAATATGATAGAGATGTCACTTTTTAAAAATGTAATTCAATCAGTTATTTCTCTAGGCTTAGTTTCCAGCTCCTTTGCCACCTTGGTTGCAAATTTCCAGTTTGTGAGTGTTGTATTTCAGAATTAAAGGCAGTGCTTCTGTGGAGGCCAAGCCAAAGGAAAAGATGCCTGCACGGTTATTTCCCTTGATGTGCAAATCATATCTCTGGCTAGAATTTACTATCTGTTTCCCTGCTCCTGGCATGCACACTTTTAATCCACATTAAATTTAAAAACACAAGTCTTGTTGTTATTTTAGAATTTATTTATTTACATCACTAATGTTTTTCCCTTCGCACCCCAAAGGAGACTCGATGGATCACAGAACACATATATGGGAACATATTCAATGCCAATCATATAATGACATGACAGACAACAGGTAGAGATATATTTAGGCTTCTTTTCATCATTTGGCATCTTTTGGAGACTGTGCTTGGTTCTGGCCATGGGGAGTGCTGCCGCTCCATCTCCTTACGGAGAAGCTTTCTTTGTTCATATTTCCTCCAAAATACAGTGTTCCCTCTCTACTTCGCAGTTCGCTTATTGTGGATTTGCTGTTTCACGGATTTCAAAAAATATTAATTAAAAATATATTGGTATTTTTGCTGTTTTGTGGGTTTTTGCCACCGCCGCTTTCCTGAGCGCTTTCCCTCTTCAGTCCTCCTTCCGCCCTTGAAGGGACTTTCCTTCCTTTTCTTTAAGTTTATAAAGACTTAAAATAGTGTATAACTACTAAAATAATGTATAAATATTAAAATAAATAGAGCATCCCTACATTGCAGTTTTTCACTTATTGCGTGAGGTCCTGGAACCGAACCCCTGCAATAAGTGAGGGAATACAGTATTTAAAAATATTATTTACCCTAAGAGAGCTCCCTGACTGCAAATGAAATAAAGCTTTTAAAAGCTTTTCTAAAGCCCAGAGATTGTAAATCTCTCTCTCTCCATTCTCGAAGCAGAGGAAGTAAAGCAGATAGCAGTTTGAGCAACTGAAACTTGAAACCTCGGAAGACTGGGAGAAGCAAAGAATTGAACGTGAGCTATAAAATGGCGGAGAGGGAGTGGAATGGGGAGGAAGCTGGATCAAATATTACAAACACTCAACGAAATTAAGATAAGCAATGATTGCTTGAAGAAAGGGAATGAGGAATTGAAAGTGCAAGTTGAAATGATTAATATCCAGCTGGGATCAATCGAGGCAAAGGTGCAGCAGTACGAAGGGAAATTTATGGAAGTTGAACAAGAGACTACAAAACAGAAACAGGAGATAGCCAACTTAAAACAACAGTTAGAAAGTGTAAAACCAAAAGCTTCTAAACAAGATTGCTGACCAGGAAGATCGGTCACGAAGGGCAAATATACGTCTGAGAACAGCAGGACAGAACTTTCATATGAAGGACAATTTAAAACAAAACATTGTGAGTTGGCTACAGACTTTAACCCAAATCATACCAGATGATATAGAAAGAGTGCACTGGGCTTACAGAGGAGGAAAAAACCCAGAGACATTTTGATCCGATTTACAAGAGAGGCAACAAAGCAAAATGTGTACAAACAGCTTCGGAAAACAAAGGACCTTACCTTGGAAGGTATAAAGGTTTGGCCTCTCCTGGATCTATCATCAGAGACATTGGATAAAAGAGCACAGATGAAGGAAATTACAAGAGTCCTGGAGGGAAAGAACCAACGATATACTTGGGCTTTTCCAGCTATCCTGATCGTCTATAAAGATGGGGGAGTATTTAAAGCTGCTGATTTGGCAAGTGGAAAGACCATGCTTAGACTTTTGGGATTCTCTGCAGAAGAAGGTGTGCGGAGGAGACGGAGGAATCAGACAAGGAAGAGGCCCATAAAAGTCAAAAAAAAAAGAGAGAGGAGTAAAAGGTCAAGGACACTTCTCAGGCAGCTGGACAGATAATACCAATAGAGCCTGAAACTTCAGGAAGAGCTGAGCAAATAGAATCATGCTCAACTCAAACTATATCTATTTTTGGAGACTCAATGAACAGGGAAGGAGAACAGGGACAAGATCTACAAGAGGTTACAGACTTAAGAAATTTGAAGCAAATGGACTTAGATCAAATACGATCTTTGGAAAAACAGTTGAGAGAAATGAAAAAGCAAAAACTGAAAGAGGAGTCAAAGGGAATGGAAACAAGATCCAAGATATAAGAAAAAAAATCAACATTGACAAACTGGGTTAAAAGGGAAAATATTTGCAGGAGGGAGTACTGGGAAAGGGCAACGCAGCCACCAAGAGGAGTCTGGGAAGGAAAGAGAATAGAACTCTTTCGAGTCCTTCTCTAATGAGAGAAGGGAGAGGACTGGACTCTGAGGGGAAGGGGGCACAACAGGGATTCAGGGAGGGGGCAATAAGGGTGAGAGGAGAAGAAAGAAAGTTGAAGAGATAAGAGGGGATACAAAAATGGAATTAATCAAAACAAATGGGTGACTTATCTTTATTGGCATTGAATATAAATGGTATGGCTGATCTCAAGATTTACAGGTTGTTAAAATTGGCAAGGGACTGTAAAATAAATGTGATAATGTTATCGGAAACTCATAAAAAGAATGGGAGGGATAAATTGATTAAGGATAAAATATGGAATAGAATTTTTGAATCTCGAGGACTGGGAATTCACGAGGGGTAGCGATTTTAATCAACGAAAATGTTCCTTTTGAGGTGCTGGATGTTCAAAAGATAAGGAAGGTAGAACAGTTTTCGTGAAAGGGAAGATAAATCAGGTTAAAATAACATTGGCTGTGATGTATGCACCTAATAAAAATACAAAACAGTATATATTGAATACAAAAAAGAAGAAGCTGGATAATTTTGCTGAAGGGACATTGATTTGGGCAGGAGATTTCAATTTGGATTTAACCACTAAAAATAAAAAAACAATAAATGTAAATAAGCTCAATATGGTGGATGTACATGCAAATCAAAGTATTAGAGATACGTATTACTCAGCAAGACATAATAAATTTAGCTGTATAGACTATATCTTAATAAATAAAGCAAGCAAAGCCCAAATAAAGAAGGTAGAAAGGAAACCAATATTTTTGTCAGATCACAGTCCCTGATTGCAACCTTGGATTGAGTAATGAGATTAGTCAAAGAATATGGAGATATAATTCGGTGGTAACAGGAAAAGAGGAAGATAAATTGAAGCTTCAGGAGGAGATAAAAGAATATTATAAAATAAATGATAATGGAGAGTTATCTAAAACTGTGGTGTGGGACGCATTTAAAAGTGTATTTCGAGGTTATTGCATAAGCACTGAGTCCCATATAAGAAAAAAAGTTGGCGAGAGAAAAGAAAAATGTATAAAGGAAATTGAATTACTACAGGAACAATTGAGAATAACGAGGAGAAAAATATAAATAGTATTTTAAGGCAGAAAAAGAAAGAATTGGAATTAATGGACGAGGTGCAATGGAACAAAAATGAGACAGTGTGTGAGACAACGAATTAATGGATGGGGTACAAAATCAATGAAACAAATGGTGAGATATTTGAAGAGGAGAAAGGAAAAGGCATGTATAACAAAACTTAAAGATAAAAATGGATTGGTGAAATAATGGAGAAAAGAATTAGAAGATATAATGAGAGAATTCTACAGGGAGCTGTATCAAAAAGAACAGGTGAATAAGAAAGAAATAAAAATTGGGAATAAAATAAATGAGGAGGATAAAAACATTCTAAACGAAGAAATAACACAGGAAGAAATAATTCAGGTAATTAAAGGGCTGAAACAATATAAGGCACCTGGTATAGATGGATATACAGCCAATTTTATAAGACATTTATGTATGAGTTGGCACCATATATGGCAGCAATGTTTAATGAGGTATATATGAGAGGATTGTCCCGGAAACATGGAAACTTTCAGAAATTATTCCAGTTCTGAAGCCAGATAGACAACCAGAGCTCCCAGAATCATATCGTCCGATTAGTTTAGTAAACCAAGATTATAAGATATTCATGAAAATTATAGCAAATAGATTGGAAGTTATTTTACCAAAGATTATAGGAGAAGACCAATATGGGTTTGTCAAAGGGCGTAGAATTAGTGAACCAATAAGAAATGTTGTTAATGCGATTTGCCATGCGACAAAAACAAAAGAAAATTGTCAATTTTAAAGTTAGATGTATATAAAGCTTTTGACAAAGTAAATCATGAATATTTGCATAGATTATGTAAAGAACTAAATCTGGGGAATAACTTCTGTGAAATGATCAAAAATGTATATAGGAGAATAAGGCTTGTATTAGAGTGAATGGACAAAGAACAGAAAACATTCAAATCGATAATGGAACCAAACAAGGGTGTCCGTTATCTCCAATGTTATTTGCTCTGGCAATAGAACCCTAGCATACAAAATAAAGATGGATGAAACATGGGAAGGGTATAAGATTGGGAGGAAGGAGGAGTTGAAATTGAACTTGTATGCGGATGACGCAATAATTTTAACACAGAGGCCAAGGGAAATGATTAAATCAATTCAAATAATCTTGAGGAGTTTAAAAAAGATTCAGGGCTATCAGTTAATATGGAAAAATCAGAGATATCATTTATCAATACACCCCAAAGGGAACAATTAGAGATAAGGAAGGAATCAGGATTAAAATTGGGAATAAAAAGATGAAGTACCTGGGAATTTGGATATATAAAACATTTGATAAAATAATAGACGGAAATTACAAAATGGTATGGAAGAGAATGTTAAAACAAATGAGTGGGTGGAAGAATAAGAATTTGAGACAAATGTCTAGGATAAGGGCATTGAAAATATTGATAATTCCAAAAATGATGTACCTATTTCAGGCTCTCCCAGGAATTCCTCCGATGACAAAATTAAAGGAATGGGATAGGAAATTAAATAATTGGGTTGAAGGGGGGGAAAAGACCAAGAGTAAGGAAAAAATTGATAATGGCAAAAGAAATGAAAGGAGGATGGGGATGTCCATGTCTAGAACTATATAGTGATGCCTTCAAATTGAAAGAGTAATAGAACTACAAGTGACTAATAAAAATGGGTGAGATTTGAAAAGGAAATGAATGGAGTAAGTTGCGAAGAAATAATTTTTAGAAAATGGGATAAAAGAAATGTAGATAGATTAATAGGACCAATGAAAGGAACTATGCAAGTGTGGAAAAAATGGCAAGGGAAAATAAGTAGCTTAAAATCCAAAATGTCAACAGTATGGACAATTAATAAGGATAAGGAATCAAATATGAATAGAAATATCCAGATATTGAAGGAAAAGGGAATAGAGAGGGTAGAACAATTATATAACAAAGAGGGAATGGTAAGTGAGGATAGAATTAAACAATGGCTTGGACAAGAAAATTGGTTACAGATAAGAGCAATTTGTGCATACTGTAGAATAAAAGATAATATTAATATGGTTAAGAGTGAAGATACCGCCTTTGAAAAGATAATAAGAGACAAATGGGAAGGAATGAAGGCACAGGCCAGCAATATATATATAATGCTATTAGAGGCAGATGGAGGTACAATACGGGATTTGAAAAGTATGTGGGAAATGGAGCTACAAATTACGGAACAAGAGATGATAAATGTGGTAGAGATTATAGGGACGAAAAGAAATACCAAAAGTACGAGAAATGAGGAGGAAAATACTGCATAAATGGTATCGTACACCCTGTCAATTAGCATACTACTATAAAAGGGTAGTAGTCAGTGCTGGCACGGATGCCAACAGAAAGGGCGATTTATGCACATGATGTGGGAATGTGAATATATACAACATTTTTGGCAGACTATACAAAATCAGGCAAAACAAATTCTAGGAAATGAGTGGATCATAACAAAGGAAATTGCGGTAATAGGAAAAATGGTGAAAACGGAAAATGATAGGGAAATAAAAGAAGCAATAATAGAATGTGCACAAGCAGTAATAGTATTAGGATGGAAAGATAAATCAAAATGGACAGTAAACAAATGGTATCATTATATGGTGGAACAAATGGAATTTGAAATTATGAATGGGAAATTAAATGCTTCAAAATCAATGAAAATAGAATGAGAAAAATGGAAGAAAGATGGACAAGGGTAAAGAATCATATTATGAAGCATTCTGGAGATCAAGCCATAAGAAATAGGATACAAATGTTATATAGTATATAGTATATAGAATGGAAAGGTATAAAGATAAAGATATTAAAAAAAATGTCTCCATAAGAAATGAATATATAAAAGGGAACAATCCTCATGTTGGTGGTGGGAAGTGCAAATGTTCTGTGAGTGCTTGGTATGTTTTTTTTTTGTGTGTGTTAAAATAAAATAAAAAATTTGTTTAAAAAAAAAAAAAAAAATATTATTTACCCCTCTGTTCTCTGCCTGTAGTCAAAGAGACTGATATATACATTGTTACCTTGTTTGAACCTTTGAACTACAGTAAAAATACAGTTACTTGTTTAACAAGCCTAAGTGACATTTTATTATGCAGCAGGATATACCTTGGTTTAAATACTGTGGTAAAGCTTCTCCTTATTCACAGTTACCAACCCTCACACGGTTGGGTGGATCTGTAATCGGTTAAGCGAACAAACCCAGAGGGTGATTCTCCCCAATGCTTCCTCTTCCTCCTGGAAAGAAGTGAGGAGTGGAGTGCCATCAGCTAGGATTGCCACCTGTCCCGTATTATATGGGACGTCCCGTATTTTTGCACTGAATTTTGTGTCCCGTATTTTCAGCTCCTGGCCCGTATTGACAGGGCAGGACAGGACAGGTGGCAGCAGGAGACAAGGCCGGGCCAGCAGTGAGCGCCACCGCACCTTTTTCCCATTGTTCCCTTTCCCTATTGACTCCCCCCCCAAGAGACCCATTCCTCTCCATTTCCCCCAAATTACCATATTCCGGCTCCATTTGCATCTCCTTTTACCTTGTCCCCCTCCTCTCCTTTGTGCTGCCATTCTCTGCTCTAAACACACACACTTCCTGCCTCTCTAGGAAGACAGCCGCCAGCTCTCTGCCTCCCTTTGGCCTTGGAGGACCATGTGCTCGTCTCAGCTACGCCCTTTCCGAATATTGCCGCCGCCGTGGCCCCACCCCCTCCGCGACTTGGCCAATCAGGAGCAGAGGTTTCCCCAAAGGGCTTTTTCTGAGGGGGGGGGGAGGATGGGACGCCATTAGCCAGAAGCCTTGCTCACTGGCTGAAGCAGCTGAGGCTTTTGGGAGTTGGAGTCTGGGCACCACAATTGAAGGGAAATGTTGTCTCTAAGCTGGAATGTGTCCAGAGGAGGGTGACGCAATAGGTTAAACCGCTGAGCTGCTAAACTTGTTGACCGAAAGGTCACAGGTTTGAATCCAGGGAGCTGTGTGAGCTTCCGCTGTTAGCCCCAGCTTCTGCCAACCTAGCAGTTTGAAAACATGCAAATGTGAGTAGATCAATAGGTAATGCTCCGGCGGGAAGGTAACAGCGCTTCATGCAGTCATGCTCCGGGAATGTGGCGCAGCTGGCAGGGAGTCAGCTGCATAAGATCTCTACTGACCAGAAGGTCATGAGTTCGAGGTCTGCCCGGGTCGGGGTTAGCTCTCGACCAATTGTGTAGCTCGTTTTTTGTCTATATATGTTGTATGTCTATGGCATTAAATGTTTGCCTGTATATGTGCATTGCAATCTGCCTTGAGTTCCCTGCGGGGTGAGAAAGGCGGAATATTAATGATATAAATAAATAAATGCTGGCCACATGACCTTGGAGGTGTCTATGGACAACGCTGGCTCTTCGGCTTAGAAATGGAGATGCGCACCAACCCCCAGAGTCAGACACGACTAGACTTAATGTCAGGGGAAAACCTTAACCTTTACTATGTAGACTTGTTAGAGTCAGGCTACACAGAGAAGCCTCACTGATTGACTTTGCAGCTGCAAGGTTCCTCCATGCTAATCAAGCCTCCTTTTCCTCCAAGTCCCAGAACACAGAGCGGAACTTTTCTGCTCTCGTCCAGGTTTCCGGGTGGGGGGGCATTTGGCAACCCACTGCCTGGAGCCTGCTGCGGCTTCAGTCACCTGGTGAGGAGCAAAGGCCTCCTAGGCAATCACGACAGCAACGTCAGTGGGGTCTCCTTGAAAGGAGCTCCTTGGAAACACCAACCCGGAAGTAGCTCATGAGGCCAAATGAACACAAGGGCTGGGCTCTCCTCCTTGGCTCTGGTGAGGTGCCTGAATCAAGGGGAGGTTAAGCAAAGCAGCAACCTTTCCAGGTTAATTTTCAGTTGTGGGTTTCAAAGCATTTACTGTTAGGCTTCGAAGATATATATTGGTTTTGTATGCTCTTTTTTAATTAAACAATATAAAACATTAATTATTAAAACCATATCCTCATATAAGTCATCTTTCCAGTCCAGTTCAACCAAAGTGCTGCTTTAGCGGAGAAATCTTTGTTTAGTCAATGTTAAACAAATGGTTTTGAAACTAGGTCCTTCCAGTAGGTTTAAGTTCTCTGAACGAAGCGATCTCTGAGGCGGGTATCTCTGGGGCTGGTAGGCCTTGGGTTAAAGAACATAAGAACATAAGTCCCTCAGATCCAGCATTCTGTATCCCTGGCCCACCATACAAGGCCTTGAAGGTTACCTCAACCAACTCCGTACCATCACCTTGAAGGTGATCCGGCTGATCTATACCATCACCTTGAAGGTGATCCGGTGACAGTGAAGCTGCTGTAGGATAGGTGTTATGTGACATCTCACTGGAGCCCCTGTGAGAAGTCGGGCAGCAGCGTTCTGGACGAGCTTAAGTTTCCGGATCATGGACAAAGGTAAGCCGATGTAAAGAGCGTTACAGTAGTCTAGTCTTGAGATGACTGTGGCCTGGATCACCGTGGCCAGATCGTCCCTGGCCAGATAGAGCGCCAGCCGCCTAACCTGCCACAGATGGAAAAAAGCATTTTTGCTGACCGCGGACGGAGGCCTGGGCCACCATTGCCAGCAAAGGGTCCAAAAGGACTCCCAGACTCTTTAGCAATAACCACTAAGCCTAAACATTCACCATTAAAATGCATAAAATACATAATCCATTAATTAAACAATATAAAACATTAATTATGAAAACACCATATCCTCATATAAGTCATCTTTCCAGTCCAGTTCAACCAAAGTGCTGCTTTATATCTGCTGACCGAAGGCCTGGTCCCACAACCATGATTTTACTTTCTTCCTGAAAGCCAGGAGGGATGGGGTCGATCGTATCTCATTTAAAAGTGCGTTCCACAGGCGGGGGGCCACTGCCGAGAAGGCCCTGTTCCTCGTCCCCACCAGCCGCGTTTGTGTTGTTGGCGGGAGCAAGAGCAGAGCCTCCCCGGATGATCTTAGGTTACAAGGTGGGACATAGGGGCAGATACATTCGGACAAGTAAGCTGGGCCAGAACCATATGGAGCTTTCTATATCAAAACCAGCACTTTGAAGTGAGCTCGGAAGTGGACAGGCAGCCAGTGTAACTGGCACAACAAGGGGTTGGTATGTTCCCTGTATATAGCTCCCGTTAGTAACCTGGCTGCCGCCCATTGGACTAACTACAGTTTCTGAACCATCTTCAAAGGCAGCCCCACGTAGAGTGTGTTGCAGTAATCTATGCGGGATGTGACCAGAGCATGGACCACCGTAGCCAGATCAGATTGCATTACACTGATATTATGACAAAGCCAAAGTGTTCTGTTGCGCAGCAAGCAGATTCTACCCAATGTCCCAGGTCCAAATGCAAAAAACTCATAGACAGGAGGAAAAATAAACAGAAAACTTTTACGCTTAATAGCAGAGATGAAACATGAACTTTGTCCAGGACTATTGTTGCATACAAACATCAAACAGTGCAAGAAACTTACATAGTCCATGTAAGTAACACAAAATAACGTATCTCCAATCAAATGAAAGAGCAAAACATAAACCTTGAGTAAATAGCTATTCCATCATAGCCTCCTTTAGAGCAGCATAACAGCTTCTCCCCTGAGCAAAGCCGTTGAGCATAGAGCTCCTCAGAGCAAACGCTGAACTGTATTCTAAAACCCATACAGTTCTACCCCACTGGGTGTGGCCCAAACATGCTGGCTGGTTTACATTCCCAGCTGTACATAATTACCATCATAAGGTTTTTCTTTAAGACACACACACACACACTTGATCCTGTTACGATTTACTGTAACATGTTCTTCCAGCAGTCGCCAACCAATCCCTCTCCAATGCCAGAAACTCAGCTTAGTGGTGTAACATTAGAAAATGTTGACCATTTCCGCTGTCTTGGCAGCCACCTAAACGGCTGGGTGGAGGAAGTAACCTGTGGCTGAAATACCTTGCGGCCGGAGGGCCCTCGATGTGAAAGCCCACCTTCCTGTTTATTGTTTGTCCTGAGTGCCTTAATGGGAGTCTTTTGTCCTGGCTGAAACTCCTTTGTCTGGGAGTTTCAGTCTAGCGGGAAGCATGATTTCTCAGTTAAAAATGGCCAAAGCATAACTTATTGCAGCCGGCAAGCGGGGTTCCGAAGCCCACTCAGGTCCAGCTATGGGGTGGCTGTGTGACTTGGGGTTTGCCAGAGCCCATGATCCCTTGGGGGTCCAGCTCCGAGGCCAAGGGGGGACACGAGCGGGGGGGATCCAGGCTCATAATGGCGGAATCTATGTTCCACAGAACACCTGACCTCCCTCCCATATTGGTGAAAAAAGCATCATATGGCCAGAAAATGTATTATTTGTTCACCAGGGTAACTCTCCGCAAAGAGAGCCCTGGCTGAGTTTGGAAGCATGGTTGCTTAGCTTAGAATGGTCCTGAGAGATAGTTATTAGGGCTGACTGCGGGGGTCCGAAGCCCGCATGAATCAACCATGTTTTGGGGTTTGACTAGATGACCTTACATATTCCCTTTTCATTGGCCAACCTCAGAAGATGATAGGGATATATGCGGGGAGTCTTGGGCATAGAGTGGGCTTTGATCCCACGAAGAAACCCAACGTCCCTCCCCAGATTATTATTTGTGCAAGGCAAAATGGGTAGGAGAATGAGTTATTGTGTTTCGTTACTCCTTGGAACTCTCTGCTTGAGGGCATTATCTTAGAAGTTACATTGATACAAAAGGGGAACACATCAGGGGTACAGAGTAGACAGGACAAATACAGAGATCCCCAGCAATCATCCCAAACACATTCCCATACAGCTCTTGCTCCCAGAGGAAATGATCTTTAAAACAGGCAACACAATGCTGCTTTCTTCCTGGGAGTTGTAGTCCTTCTGTGCTTGGGGAAACTGTAGAGCCTTTGGGGCTTGGGGTGCAAAACAGAGGCAAAGTCATTGAGGGTCCTTGGTGTGAAGGGGAAAAGCAGGAAATATTCAGCTGGGAAGTGTCCTTGGCGAACTGCTTCTCCCAAAGCCCAAAAGACCTGGGTTCCTTAGAATCCCCTGCAATCTGGGCAAAACCCTCCGGAAAACATCGGACACGGCTTACCCAGAAAGGGGGTCTCTGTGGGTTCATGATCTGTGAGATGTAGCAAGGCTGTTGCTGGAATCAGCTGGGGAGAACAGTCCAGGAATAATCCGGGGAAATGTAGCATGAAGAAAGGCAAAAGGTGCCAATGTACTTGGGGAAACTTCAGGTCCCTTCTGGGGTGCCTTTCCCCCCTTCAGGATCCCTTTAGCCCAAAACCGTTGACCCGCTGCCGGTTTTGGATTCGCTATTTCTGCTAGAGGCTATGGAACTTAATGCGAAAAAAGGTGGGGGCCGATTGTCCTCGGGTGAACTGAGCGCTCAGCTGAGAGCCAGGCCGCTGATTGCAAGCGGCCGCTTTTCCGGGCTTCCCCCAGGCATGGGAGGGAGAACGGGGAGAAGAAAGAAGCAGAGACAAGAGGGGGGAAGAGGCAGAGTGCTTCGGGGACAACAGCGGGGCAAATCGGGGACACTTCCAAAGAGTGGATACTGAATCCACTCTTCCTATGGCGATCTCACTTATCCGCGGATCGCTCCGCTCCTTGCCCCCACCCTCGGCAATGGCCCCCACTTTTCCAAGATGGCGTTTGGGGCGGGCGAGTCTGCGGAGGTGCGTCTCGCCCGCGCGGCCCCCCTAGAGGCCAGAAGGGTCGGACCGGTTCGGAGAAGGATGGAAAACCAGGTAGGAAAAAGGGGAAGGGTCTTGTTTGTTGTTTTTGTTTTGTGTTTGGTTTGTTTTGGGGTTTTTCTTGTTAGTGGTTGAGGCAGGGACGGGCGTTTCGGCCCTAGTGGTGAGTGGTGGTACTGCAGTGGCCTTGCACAGGCCTGGGGGGGATTAGCCAGGCTGTTGTGGCTTGGCAGGAGGTTTGAGAGATTGTTGTTTTTGAACAGGAGTTGGCTTATGGGACTGTGAGGGTTATTACAATGTGTGGGACTGTGTGGGCGCTGGGAGAAACGTTCTATGCTATTGTTTATGCAATGTTATATGAAGTATTTCTGATGTATGCATTGGTGCTCTGTGGACAGAAGGGAGGGAAAATGTATTGTTGCCAGGTGTGGGGTTTTGCCATGTGTGGTGCTGGGGGGGGAATGTCCTGGTTTTATTGCTATGCTGTGGGATGTTTGCTAAAATGTTTTTCATGTGCTATTGGCTGTGCAAATGTTGTGCAGATGGGGTGAGGGGAAGCAATGGTGGCTAGGCTAGGAGGAGGGACGAAGTTGGTGTTGTGATGTATGGGATTGAGTGGGGCAGAAGTGGGGGAAAAAGGTCTGGTACTGGTGCAACTTAGGCCATGGGCCAAGAGGAATACTGGGGACTCTCTGCAGTTGGATCTCCTGGATTTGGGGCTTCCTGGTTCGGCCATAACCTCTCCACAAAAGTCAACAGTGACATTGAAACACAACACCCCTGAGCTCTGTGAGTGCAGCATTTTTCCAAATGAAGCTCAGTGTTTGAGGACCGGGACATCCGTAGGGTTACTAAGGTGCTTGTTTATAAAGCTATTGCCCTCCCAACCCTGCTATATGCCTGTGAAAGCCTGGTCCCAAAACCACGATTTTAATTTTATATCTCCTTATTACCCCACCATATTGGCCCCTCCTTGGTAGTAGTCCTGTGCAAGACTGAAATGTGAAAATCAGTGACACCTTTCTAACAAGACTCTTGAACGAAGCTTCCCCGGCCTTGGCCGAGTGCGGCTTTGCAGAGCAGCCATTGCAGCAGGTGATGATGCCTCAAAGGCTGTGGGCAAGGAAGAGTCAGCCTGTGGTGGGTGCTTTGGCTGTCTCTCCCACCCAAGTGTGTGTCCCTCCTCCTCCTTGGGAAAAGGGAGCCATGGGGCTGAGACATTGTTTTTGTGGGGTTGGGGAGCAAGGGTTTGGCAGGAAGAGATCTAACTATCCTATGAATATGGATTTTTTTTCCCTTCCATGCCATCATCTTTAGTCCTTTGGTTCCAGGGCTTTGGAGAGATGCTCTTTTCCCCTCCTTCCAGTGTGACACTGGGCAAGGAAGGGTTAAGGGGGGAGAGTGTGGTTCCCAGAGAGACAGGAAGGAAGTGGGCCTCCTTGTACACATTCTTGTCCCTCTAGGAACCAAACTCCTTCACCCTTATCCAGCTGAGACTTCCTCCTTCTAGTTGGCCTTGCAAGGCTGTCTCTTCTCCATTGATCTCCTCCTCCTTCATCTCCTCCTCCTGGTGAGTCTTCTTCTCCCCATTCCTTCTCCAAAGGGCCAAAGAGGAGCTGAAACCCAAAACACCCGGAGGGAGGGCCGGGGTGGGCCCAGGCCTCATTCCCTTCCAGGTTGGCCTTCTAATACAGACATACACACTGAACGAGAACAAATAGAAACATATTTCACAATTTAAAAAAATATTTCCCAATGAATTGTCTCGGTTCTTTCATCCAGGCTTCATCTGACAAAATTGGTATTTTCTGAAATAAATATTAGGTCTCTTTATATCTCTTCTCATACTTTTTCATAGTTGTTTCTAAATAATTCAGAGTTTCTGTTTGTCATCTGGATTCCCAAATATTTTACTTCGGTTGTTTGATTGATTTTTGTCTCCTGTTTCAAAGTCTCTTGGTTCTTCTTCACAAGAAAGGCTGTGGATCACGAGGCATCACGGGGGATCTGGTGTGGGTGGGACTGAGTGGGAGCTCAATGGGAGGCCAGGTGGGCCTGGAGACTGGAGAAGCAGAGGCCCAAGTGGAAGGAGGGCCCAGCATTGCCTGGCTCTGAAATACATACAGGGCTTGTTATTTCACTCTCCAAGAAGAAGCCTTTCAAAGCCTGTTGTCTAATTCTGCCTTTCTTTCACAGAGGAAATGTGATTGGTGGCTAAGAATTTTGGAGTAAAGCCAGTGGAAGATTTTCTTTGCCTTGAAAGAAGAG
>JARBWK010001010.1:0-22201 GCA_030556195.1 Anolis apletophallus | reverse complement strand
CACAGGACTTAATCAGATGGGACGGGCACGGGTCTGTAGAGCAAGTGGTTGCCCTTGCTGTGGCCAAGATTTGATTAATCTCCTCTGAGTTCAGGGCCTTGAACTGGTCGAGTTTCAAGCTAGGCGATGGAGCTGGGTCCTTACCCATCCCGCTCCTCTCCTCAGGTATAGAGGGTAAATCACGCCTAAGGGCAATTCTTTTCTCAGTGAAGAAAACTTGAAATTCTTCCGCTGAGATAGCTGAATTTTCATTGTCCCTCGGCAGTGAGTTGGGCATAGCTAGGTCTCGGACGATCTTAAAGATCTGTGCTGGGCGCGATCTTGCCGCCGCTATTAAGGAGGAGTTATAGGTCTTCTTGGCCTCTTTGACCGCCCGTTCATATGACCTGCGCATATCTCTGAAGGCTGATCTCGACGTCTGAGTCGATGTAAGCCGCCCCGAGCCATTGGGAGTGGCGGCTAACAAATCTAATAAATAAATAAATAAATAAACCAAGAGAAAATGCTATAAGAGTTTGGTGGGCATTGACCTTGAGTTTTGGAGTTGTAGTTCACCTATATCCAGAGAGCACTGTGGACTCAAACATTGTTGGATCAGGACCAAACTTGGCATGAATACTCCATATGCCCAAATGTGAACACAGATGGAGTTTGGGGAAAATAGACTTTGACATTTGGGAGTTACAGTTTCTGGGATTTATAGTGAACACACAATCAAAGAGAATCCTGAAGTCTTGCAACAATGGAATTGAACCAAACTTGGCATATTGAACTCTCATTACCAACAGAAAGTACTGAAAGGGTTTGCTTGGGAATTGACCTTGAGTTTGGAAGTTGTAGTTCACCTGCACACAGAGAACACTGTGGACTCAAACAATGTTATGTTATGTTGTTGTTTGTTTTCTATCCAGAATCACAATGTTGTATAAATGTTCTAAATAAATAAATAAAAAGAAACAGACATTTTTACAATGCAGAATGCTGAAACTATGCGGCTCCCTAACTAGTTACTACTACAAAGTACAAAAATAAATTAGAAACACTCTTACATAGACACACACACAAATGAAACTAACAAGCAAACCAACAGACATGGGCCTAAATCCACAAGCCTCTCACTCTATTTGTTGGTGCTTATACCTTATTATTATTATTATTATTATTATTATTCTACTCCATTTAGACATTCCTATATAAGCACATTTCTGCCCTTGGTACTACTATTCTAATTCAAACATCGGCCATGAAAAAACGATGTTAAAGTTCCAATGTTTGTTGAGAGCGATCCATTTTTCTCCTTAATCAGTAGTCTCAGTTTATTATTCTTTAGAGCAGTGTTTCCCAACCTTTTTTGAGCTGCGGCACATTTTTTACATGTACAAAATCCTGGGGCACACCACCCACCAAAATGACACAAAATGACACTCTAACACAGTCATACATATAGTTCTCTCTCTCTCTCTCTCTCTCTCTCTCGGCATTACTTCGCGAACGAAGATTCAGGAAGGACTCGTCCCATGCTTTTTACAAGCGCGTTGATGACTAAAAAGGCCAATCTGAGATAGGCAAGTTCGGTTGCAGAAAGCGCAGCAGAAAGTCTCCTTGGGTGATGTTTTTTCCAAGTTGCGGTTCTTTCTGCGTTGTCGTTTCTCTTCGAGACCCATTCGGCGTGTCTTCTTGAAAGAGGCCGCAGCATTGTGGATAGTGCTTCTCCATGCCTCCCGATGTGAGGCCAGGGTGGACCATTGTTGGTGATCAATCTGGCCGAGCCTGAGATGTTGTTTCAGGGAATCCTTATCTCTCTTTTGGGGGGCGCCTCTCTTGCGCTGACCCATGGCGAGTTCACCATAGAGTAGTATCTTTGGGAGGCGGTGGTCCTCCATCCTAGAGACCTTGTGCCCTGCCCAGCGCAGCTGTGTTCTCAATAGCATGGCCTCAATGCTGGTGATCCCTGCTTGCTTGAGGACAGCAACATTCGTCACATAGTCGGTCCAGTGTATATTTAGGATTGTGCGAAGACAGCGCTGATGAAAGCGCTCGAGGAGTCGTAGGTGTTGGCGATAGGTGACCCATGTTTCAGACCCATAGAGGAGAATGGACAGTATGATAGCTCTGTACACACTGATTTTGAAGCTTTGTCTCAGGTGCTTGTTGCTCCAGACTCTTTTGTGAAGCCTTCCGAATGCACTATATGCCTTTGCTAATCTGTGATCTATCTCTTTGTCAATCTTGGCGTCTGAAGAGATGATGCTTCCCAGGTAGGTGAACTGCTGAACGGACTTAAGCACAGATGTGCCTATGCTGATGTGAGGATGATGGTGTTCTTCCTGTGGTGCGGGCTGGTAGAAGACTTCTGTTTTCTGCAGGCTGACTTCCAGCCCAAACAGCTCTGCAGCTGTTGCAAAGCAGGATGTGAGGCGCTGCAGGGCTGCTTCTGAATGGGCAACAAGGGCAGCATCGTCAGCAAAAAGCAGCTCACGGACTAGATAGTTTAGAATCTTAGTGCGAGCCCTCAGGCGGCTTAAGTTGAACAAGCTACCATCAGTACGATAGCGTATATATATGCCGTCTTCTTCTTGTAGGTCTGCCGTAGCCCTTTGGAGCATCATGCTGAAGAAGATTGGAGATAGGGTTGGTGCAAGAACACAACCTTGTTTCACTCCATTAGTTATTAGAAAAGGCTCCGAGAGAGCATCGCCATATCTGACTTGACCGTGCTGGCCCTCATGTAACAGGACAATCATTTTGAGGAATTTGGGGGGACATCCTAGACGTTCCAGGATCTGCCACAGACCTTTCCTGCTCACAGTGTCGAAGGCTTTGGTGAGATTTAGTTTACATTTAGCTTAAGGTGTAGATTTAGTTTACACCTTACAAGGCGATGGTCTGTTTGACATTCTGCACTGGGCATCACTCGAGTATGACGGACATCACGAATGTTTCTCTGGCGCACTAAAACATAGTCAATGAGGTGCCACTGCTTGGATCGGGGATGCATCCAGATGGTCTTCAAGCTATCTTTCTGCTGAAAGATGGTGTTTGTAATAGTCAGCTGCTGTTCTGCACAAAACTCTAGCAGAAGGCGCCCATTATCATTACAGTTTCCAACACCGTGCTTGCCTAACACACCTTTCCAGGCTTCAAAGTTTTTTCCTACTCTGGCATTGAAATCACCAAGGATAATGATTTTTTCTTTTGCAGGGACATTTTGTATGAGGTGGCGTAGGTCTGAGTACAATTTGTCTTTCTCCACAGGGTCAGCTTGCATAGTTGGGGCATATATACTGAAGAGAACAGCATGTGGGAGGCGTAAGGAGATAATGCGATCAGAGTGACCTGTCGGCAACGTCTCGAGTTTAGAGGCGATGGAATTTTTAATCATAAAGCCTACTCCTGAAAGATGTTTCTCAGTTTTGGGTTTGCCAGACCAGTAGAGTGTGTAGCCGGCACCGTGTTCTTTAAGGCTGCCTTCCTCATGGAGACGAACTTCACTAAGAGCAGTGATGTCAATGTTAAGCCGTGATAGTTCATGGGCTATTAGAGCAGAACGACTCTCAGGACGTCCACTATCTGCAGAATCTTGCAGAATGGTATTAATATCAAAAAAAAAAGAAACAGAATATTTAACTTCCTACATTCAAAAAAAGCCCAGATCATAGCTTTGCAAGAAACACATATTAGAAATAATGATGTAGCGTACCTAGCCCAAAAAAACCTAGGAAACATGTACTACTCAGCATATACAAAGAGGAAAAGGGGGGTTGTAACATATATCCAGGAAAATATAAAGAGTGAATTAGCCTTTAGAGATTTGGAAGGTAGAGTGGTGGGCGTCTCAATAATCTGGAATAACAAAAAAGTACTAATATGCAACATATATGCCCCTAATGGGCCAAAGATGAAATTCCTGAGACGATTGAAGAAACAAATAGAAAGTGTAGCCCATGATGAACTATTGATATTAGGAGATTTTAACGGGGTAATAGACAAGACTCTGGACCGATCGGGGGGGGAAGAGAAAAGAAAAAACAGCGGTCAACTCCCGAAACAAGGAATTAGCATACTAGATAACTTAAATCTTATTGACGGGTGGAGAGAGCAGAACCCGGGGGCAAGAGACTACACTTATTATTCCAACAGATACAACTCCTGGTCAAGGATTGATATGCTCTGGACAACCAGGAATCTATTTACATCTATGGGTGAAATTAAAATTATACCTAAAATATTTTCAGATCATGGACTTTTAGAATTCCATATAGGATACAAAACATCATCCAGAATTTGGAGGTTAAAAGAGGAATTGATAAGGAAACCGGAAGACATATATAGGAAAGAGAAATATAGGAAAGCCCTAAAAGAATACTTTGAGCTCAATTGCACCCCAGAATTACCAAATAGTACAGTGTGGGACGCCAGCAAGGCTGTATTAAGGGGTCTCCTCATACAACATGACATCATAAATAGAAAGGCCAAACCAAAAAAAGGAGCTGCTATCAAAGATCAAAGAAGCAGACTCCAACCTTAAAAAGGACCCAAGAAATAAGAAATTTAAATTTCAACATGACATGCTGTTAAAGCAGAAAGAGCGTATAGACTTGGAATCTCTGGAAAAAAATTTAAAGTTCCTCAAACAAAAATACTTTCAACATGCAAATAAACCGGGTAGATGGCTGGCAGCCAAGGTAAAGAAAAACCCCCAAAGAAACCACATAACACAAATCAGAAATAAGGGTAAGATTCTAAGCGACACTAAACAAATATTAGGCGAGTTTTCCCAGTTTTATAAATCACCATACACAAAGGAAGAAACCCCTAAAGAGCTAATACAAAAATATATAAGTGACCAGAAGCTAAGTAAGATCTCGGAGGAGGAGAGAGAAAACCTAAATAGATACATCTCAAAAGAAGAAGTAAGCAAGGCAATAAAGGAGCTGAAATCCAACAAAGCACCAGGACCCGATGGGTTCTCAGCACGATATTATAAGATATTCAAGGAGGACCTAGTGCCGAACCTTATGCTAACAATGAACGACATACTAGACAACAAACCCCCTCCTAGCTCCTGGAACACTGCCAACATTGTCGTATTACACAAAGAAGGTTCAGATAAACTGGAAGTGAAAAATTATAGACCAATGTCACTCCTCAACACGGACTACAAGATATTCACAAATATACTTGCAGATAGATTCAAATCATTCTTGGGTAGTTGGATAAAGCCAGACCAAGCAGGATTTCTCCCGGAGAGACAACAAAAAGACAATGTTAGAACACTTATTGATGCCATAGAATATTATAGATTACACATCCAGAAGAAGGTAGCCTTCCTATTTATAGATGCAGAAAAGGCCTTTGACCGGGTAAACTGGGATTTCTTAAAACTACAACTAAAAGAGATAGATATAGGCTACCACTTCTACAACTCAATAGAGGCCATATATTCTAAACAACAAGCAAAACTAGTAATCAACGGGGAGCACTCAGAAATGATAAAGATCTCAAAAGGTACACGACAGGGGTGCCCCCTTTCACCTTTACTCTTTATCTTCTGCCTGGAACTCCTATTAGAGAATATTAGGAAAGACCCAGAACTTAGAGGCATCTCACTAAAAAGAGAATCTACCAAGATCAAAGCCTTCGCAGACGATCTGGTCTGCATAATAGAGGAGCCCCTAGACAACATGGAAAAATGGCTAGACAGATTTGAGGATTTCGGATCAGTTATGGGCTTCAAAATAAACAAGGAAAAAACCAAAATATTATCAAAAAACATAGGAAGAAGAGAAAAAGATGACCTAGAAAAGAGGTATGGAATAAAAATAGCTGCCAAGATCAAATATCTAGGGATAACAATAACCATGAATAACATGAATTTAGTCAAAAATAACTATGAGAGGACCTGGCTCGAACTAAAAGGGAAATTAAATAAATAGAAATACTTTAACCTGTCCCTTCTGGGAAGAATTTCTTTAATTTATTTATTTATTTATTGTTCCATCTTGTATTCCGCTCCTCCCTGCAGGCTCGGGGCGGATAACAGTACAAAATTTGGCTGGCATGTTGCATACATGTCGCCATACAATAAAAACAAACATAAAAACTACAACATAGGTCCCGAGAATAATTGTGTTACATATTATAGCATTCCCTGAACCAGGGTACTGCTTATACAGTGAGTACGTTCGATTGTTCATCTAACCAAAAGCCAGTCTAAACAAGGCGGTCTTGCAGGCCCTGCGAAACGGGATGAGCTCCGTGGCGGCTCGGGCATCCTCCGGGAGAGAGTTCCAGAGTACCGGGGCCGCCACAGAGAAAGCCCTTTGCCTGGTTGCAGATAAGTGACAGGCGCGAACCGATGGAATCAGGAGCAAATTCGACTCCTCTGAACGTAGTGATCTCGGGGGAATGTATGAGGCAAGGCGGTCCCTCAGGTACGCAGACCCTAGGCCGTGTAGAGCCTTAAAGGTTAGTACCAACACCTTGAAAGCAATTCGGTACTCAATTGGTAGCCAGTGCAGCTGCCTGAGGATGGGCGTAATGTGCTCCCTTGCCGGCGTTCCCGCTAGCAAGCGAGCAGCGGCATTCTGCACCAGCTTGAGTTTCCGAATTGTCGCCAAGGGAAGGCCGACGTAGAGGGCATTACAGTAGTCTAATCTCGAGATGACCGTCGCTTGGATCACCGTGGCCAGGTCGCCCCTGGAGAGGTAGGGTGCCAGTCGCCTAGCCTGTCGTAGGTGAAAAAACGACGCCCTGCTGGCCGCGGAGACCTGAGCCTCCATGGTCAGCAGGGGGTCCAGTTGGACACCCAGGCTTTTAACAACAGGCGATGGATTAAGCCGTTCGCCATCCAGGGTAGGCAACCGGCACTCATCCCGTCCAGGTCGACCGGGCCACAAGATCTCCGTCTTCGACGGGTTCACCTTCAGCCGGCTGGCCCGCAGCCAACCAGTCACGGCCTCTAGGCACTGATGGAAACAATCGGGTACGGTGTCCGGCCTGCCGTCCATTCTCAGCAAAAGCTGGGTGTCATCAGCGTATTGATAACACTCCAGACCAAAGTCGCGGGCCAGCTGGGCCAGGGGGCGCATGTACACGTTAAATAACAAGGGGGAGAGGATGGCCCCCTGGGGGACTCCACAGTCAAGTGGGGATCTCCCGGAGACCTCCCCGCCCCCCTCCACACGTTGTCCCCGGTCCCGGAGGAAGGAGGCCACCCATTTAAGGGCGGTCCCCCCGACTCCGGAGCCGGCTAGACAGTGGGTTAGCAATGCGTGGTCTACTGTGTCGAAAGCTGCTGTCAGATCTAACAAGACAAGCAGTGCCGATCCACCCTGGTCCAGCTGGCGGCGAAGTTAGTCTGTAATGGCGACAAGCACGGTCTCCGTCCCGTGCCCAATACGGAAGCCGGACTGGAAGGGATCAAGTCCAGCTGTGTCTTCCAAGAACTGCTGCAGCTGATCCGCTGCTGCCCTCTCAATTACCTTGCCTAAGAAAGGCAAGTTGGAAACTGGCCGGTAATTGGAGGGAGCCGAAGGATCTAAATTCGGCTTCTTCAGCAGCGGTCGCACCATGGCCTCTTTCAATCCCCCTGGGAAGACTCCTTGCTCAAGGGAGCTATTTATGATCGTGCCCAGGGGGCCTCGTAGCCCCTCCCGGCACGCTCTAACAAGCCAGGAGGGGCACGGGTCGAGGGAGCATGTAGTTGGTCTAGCTGCAGCCAGTAACTTGTCGACAGCTGCTGCGTCCAGCAGTTGGAAACGGGTAAAGGTGGGCCCGCCGAGTGGCGGCGGAGTCTCGAGTTCGCTGACTGTATCAAAAGTGGCCGGAATGTCCCGGCGAAGGGTCGAAATCTTGTCGGCAAAATAGCTCTGAAAAGCCTCAGCTGTTGGCGCCAATCCCCTATCGTTTGGGACAGTTGGGATTGCTGTCAAAGATCGAATTATCCTAAACAATTGCGCTGGGCGTGAGCTGGCCGACTCTATCAAGGAGGAATAATAAACTCTTTTAGCCTCCTTGATAGCATGCTCATAAACCTCTTTAAAATGTTTATAAGCCGATTTCGACGCTTCGTCACGGAGACTCCGCCACACGTCCTCTAACGGTCTCCTCTTCCGCTTCATCGCTCGCAACTCCTCGGTAAACCAAGGCGAGCAATTTCTGCGGGGGAGGAGAGAGCGCCTGGGGGCGATCTCGTCTAGAGCCGAGGAAAGACTGGCATTCCAGTATTCCACTTGCCCATCGACCGAGTCGCTGGGAAGTTCCCACTCCCTCAGAGCATTCAGGAACCTAGTGGGTTCCATAAGTCTCTTCGGGCGAACCAAAATAGGTTCGGCACCCTTACCGAGAGGGGAAGCCACCTCCAGACGGACTTCCAGGACACTGTGATCCGACCATGGAGCCTCCGTTATGGAGACTGGGATCACACCAATTCCGGCGGCGAAGATCAAGTCCAGGGTGTGCCCGGCCTGATGCGTGGGACCGGTCTTACAAAGTGAGAGTCCCAGTGCCTCCATGGTAGACACCAGGTCCACGGCTGCCGTTGAGGGGGCATCGGCGTGGACATTGAAGTCCCCCAAGACAACAAGCTTAGGAAACCTCAATGCCCACTCCGCGACCACCTCCAGCAGCCTGGGTAATTTAAAGCAAATTAAAGTACTGGAAATCCCATAATTTGTGGTCCATCCTCCCCTAAATGGCACTGTCATGAATCACATCAGCAGTTCCAGAAATGACCAACGAGAGACAGCTCCGGATATCATTTAGAAGCTTTACTGAAGGTATCATAACAAACTTTAAGACAGTCGTGAGTTGCACAGCCAGGCACAGCCCTTTTATCAGCTCCTCTCACATTTCAAACCCAACTGTCCCCTCCCAGTCAAAAGCCCGGGTTTTTCTCCCGCCAAGACTCGGGCAGTTATTCCCCCAAGGCCAACAGACCAGGTGCATATCTGATGTTAGTGTTTTAACTTGTTTTAACCTTTCAATGTCTACTGGGTTTTTAACTGTTTAATTTGTTTTTATTACTCTCGATGTTTATGCTTCTCTGTAAACCGCTCTGAGCTCCGGAGTGAGCGGTATACTAAATCGAAGTTAATAAAATAAATAAATAATAAATAAATAATAGTGTGTTGGTGTGGTATGTGATGTGGCCTTGAAAGGCCCAGACTCCTGGCCTTCATGCATAGGCTAGGAAGACTGGGACCTTGCAGGCACCAGGACGTTAATTGGGTCATGGGGGTTGTGTGTGTCAAGTGTGGTCCAGGTCTGTCATTCGTGCGGGTCACAGTGGCCAGTGGAAGTGGGAGCCAATCAGAAAGCTGGCATATAAATACATATCCACACACACTGACTGTTATTATATGTACTAATTAGGGTACCTGGCAGTGCCTGGGATATTTGAGAAAAGGCATTGTTTGTTTTGGGGTGTTAGATAATATCATGTAGTTAATTAGTAACATTATGTATTAGAAAAAAGCCAGTCTTTGATTTAGTTTTTATTAGTGCTCCCATTAGAAAACACATAACAATGTGGATGAACCTCAATTCCCAGAACTGTGGCTCAATCCTCCCTAGACCAGGCCTGTATACATAGCTGGCCATGTGGAGTCTGTGGGCCAAGTTTTGTCCAGATCTGATGTAGGCTGCGGTTAGTACTCTCTGTATAAGAGTGAACTCCAACTCCCATATGCGAAGGGCAGTCACCCCCGAACCCTCTAGTTCAGGGGTGCTCAGAATGGTGATCGGGATCACCAGGGTGATCTTTGGGCCTCATCCTGGTGATCTTCAGGCCCCTGACCAGGTTTTTTGCTGTTGGTCCTCTTCACGCGCCCCTGCACGCTGCAAAGAAGTCCTCCTGCTCCCTGCTCGCGCGCCGCCTCCAAAAGCTCCAGAGTCCAAGAGGCAGAATGGGCCCCCTCTTTTGGATTCCTCCTCCTCCCTCCGTCCTTCTCCAGCCACTCAGAGTCGTAGGAGACCAAAGGGGGCGGGCCTGGATGACGCGATGCATGGCTGGCTCCGCGCGCATGCGCAGAAGTGCCCATTCTGCCTTTCAGACTTCTCGTGAGCTCTTGGAGGCAGCACGCATGCTGGCGGCGTGGAAATAGGAGGAATGACGGAGGAGAAGAAGAAGGATGCTTTGGGGTCATTTCCTTACCGCATCTCAAAGGTCGGTCTTTTTACTTTGGGGTGGGTGCTTAATTGGTCTGTGGCATGTCTCTTTGTTTATTTTTAATGTTTAAAAATGGCCTTTTAGCTCCAAAGCCTTTCTGCTTGCTTTGTTCCTTGAGAAATATATGTTGGGGAATATGGAAATGTGGGAGAAATGGGGTGGTTGGATGTATTTTTGCATGCCCCTTTGTTTACCTTGCTGAGTATTAAATGGCCTTGCACTTCAAAAGCCTCTCTTCTTACTTTCTGGCTGATAATATGTGTGGCAATATGGCAGTGTGGGAGAAATGAGGAGGTTGGATGTATTTTTATGCTCTGTTTTATATTGTTGTTATTAAATTGAAATGTTGATGTTTTATAACTTCATTTTATGTAAACTGCCCCGAGCCTGCTGGAAGGAGCGGGACATAAAAATGAATAATAAATATAAATAAATAAGTAAGAAAATAGTTCTACGTTTTACATTTCTGGGGAGGTGATCTTTGGGACTTGGTTTTTTAATCAGTAGCTCCCATGCTGAAAAAGTGTGAGCTCTAGTTGGTCATGTTGAGTCTGTGTGCCAAGTTTGGTCCAGATCCAACGTTGGCTGGGTTCAGTGCTCTTTGGATGCAGGTGAACTACAACTCCTATAAATTAAGGTCAATTGCCCCTAAACCTGGTCATTGGGGCTCTACGTGCCAAATGTGATCCAGATCTATGATTGAAGGGGGTGTGCCTTGATGCAAGGTGAACTACAACCCCAGCGTGTGGAATCAGCCCCCCAAACCCACCCAGCCTGTTCAGTTGCTGATCAATGCCTCTGTGCTGTGTGCCACTGGAAAGGGTGAAGGGAGAGGCCGTGGGTGGGGTGATGCACATGGGAAGAGAAAGGAATCCTGGGGTGCCTGCCTGTGGGGGAGGGAACACCTGAAATCTAGGCTAAAATTGTCCCTGAATGAAAGGATGTCTTGGATGGTGGGTCGTAGTGTGGGTGGAGGGCATTGCAAGGGTTTGGGCCACAGATTCATGGCACTCACTCTAACCTGCCTTGACCATGAAGGGAGTGCCTTGGAGGCTTCTCAGCACTTGGAACTCTAGCCTGTTTGTGGAGGCTGGAGGCTGTCTGTGTAAGTGGACAACTCTGCCACATACATACATACATACACATTTTCCAGTTTTATTATGTGTATAGATAGAAGACAGATTATTTCTTTTATTAACTTTATTTAGACCCTGCACCCATCTCCCCAAGAGGACTCGGGGTGGCTTACATAAGGCCAAGCCCAAGAACACATCATAATATCAACACCGCAGCAATGATAAAACACTACAATCAATAATATTCAAACACAAGCAACAACAGACAATTTAAAACCATTTTGGGCGGGAGTCACAACAAGGCCGTGCCCTCAAGTCCCATGCTAAAGAGTCGGCCCAGAAGGACACCATGATCGATAGTATTGAAAGCCGCTGAGGTGTCAAGAGAACCAGCAGGGTCACACTCCCCTTGTCCAGTTCCCGGCGGAGGACATCCCCCAAGGCGACCAAAGCCGTCTCTCTACCAAAGGAAGCAGAACGCTACGATTTTCAGATGGCGTCTTCACCACAGCTGCAATTATGACATCTGGCAACACTTTGGCACTGCTCTTACTGATGGCAAACTAAGAGAACCGCACATAGAACCCTAGAGTTGGAAGAGACCTCGTGGGCCGTCCAGTCCAACCCCATTCTGCCAAGAAGTAGGAAAATCGCATTCAAGGCCCCCCTCCCCCAGATGGCCATCCAGCCTCCCTGGAAGGAGCCTCCACCCACCACACTCCGGAGCAGAGAGAGGCTAGGCTACCTCTAGGCCAGTGGTTCTCAACCTTCCTTATGTGGTGACCCCTTAATACAGTTCCTCCTGTTGTGGTGACCCCCAACCATAAAATTATTTTGTTGCTACTTCATAACTGTAATTTTGCCATTGTTATGAATTGTAACGTAAATATCTGATATGCCAGATGTCTTTTCACTCACTGGACCAAATTTGCCACAAATACCCGATATGCCCAAATTTGAATACTGGAGGGGTTGGTGTGTGTGTGTGGGGGGGATGATTTTGTCCTTTGGGAGTTGTAGTTGCTGGGATTTATAGTTCACCTACAATCAAAGAGCATTATGAACGCCACCAATGATGGAATTGACCCAAACTTGGCACACAGTACTCCCGTGAACACCAGAAAATACTGGAAAGGTTTGGTAGACATTGATCTTGAGTTTTGGAGTTGTAGTTCACCTACATCCAGAGAGCACTGTGGACTCAAACAATGATTTAGAACAAACTTGCCAAGAATATTCAATATGCCCAAATATGAACACTGGTGGAGTTTGGGAAAAGAGACTTGATATTTGGGAGTTGTCGTTGCTGGGATTTATAGTTCATCTACAATCAAAAAGGATTATGAACCCCAGCAATGATAAAATTGGGCTAAATTTCTCACACAGAACCTCCACGGCCAAAGGAAAATACTGTGTTTTCTGGTGATCTTTGGCGACCCCTCTGACACCCCCTCATGACCCCCCCAGGTTGAGTAACACTGCTCTAGGCAGAGACCCTCCCCTTGTCCAGTTCCCGGCGGAGGTCATCCCCCAAGGCGACCAAAGCCGTCTCTCTACCAAAGGAAGCAGAATGCTACGATTTTCAGATGGCGTCTTCACCACAGCTGCAATTATGACATCTGGCAACACATTTGGCACTGCTCTAACTGCTGACAAACGAAGAGAACGACACGTAGAATCCTAGAACCCTAGAGTAGGAAGAGACCTCGTGGGCCGTCCAGTCCAACCCCATTCTGCCAAGAAGTAGGAAAATCACATTCAAAGCCCCCCCAGATGGCCATCTAGCCTCCAAGGAAGGAGCCTCCACCCACCACACTCCAAAGCAGAGGGAGGGAGGGAGGGGCCAGGCTACCTCTGAGCAGAGACCCTCCCTGGGTGACTTTGCAGCTGCAAGGCCATTCAATGCTACTCAAGCTGGCCCACTGCAGAGAAGGGTTCTTCCTTCCTCTCAGCCTGGACATTATTCCACCGAGGGAGCCTCCAGGCAACACCCAAGGCCAGGCTCCCTCTATGCAGGGACCCTCCCTGTGTGATTTTGCAGCTGCAAGGCCATTCAATGCTACTCAAGCTGGCCCATTGCAGAGAAGGGTCCGTCCTTCCTCTCAGCCTGGACACTATTCCACCGAGGGAGCCTCCGGGCAACACCCAAGGCCAGGCTACCTCTATGCAGGGACCCTCCCTGGGTGACTTTGCAGCTGCAAGGCCATTCAATGCTACTCAAGCTGGCCCATTGCAAAGAAGGGTCCTTCCTTCCTTCCTCCCAGCCTGGACACTATTCCACCGAGGGTGCCTCCAGGCAACAACCAAGGCCAGGCTACCTGTAACGACTCTCCAACACTCGGTAAGGATCACATGTAGATTGAAGCACGGTCCAACATGATTTTATTGCAGGTACGACACATGTGAAGCAAAAGCACCGGCCCGCCACCCAAACACACCTTATATACCCCGAGCCCCCTCCCATTGCCCATGCAATGTCCAAACGGGGTTGCACCATATCCTGGTGAGTCAGCATATCGCACAGTCCAAAGGGATGTGACCTCATGGGTCCATGAGTCAGCGTTATGAGTCCAATTGTCCAATGTCCAGGCTCGGAGGAGTTTACCTCACTTCCCTCCGCAGCCCCGCACACACCTGGAAGTTACATCACTCCCATCTGACTCAGCACAGTCTCTATGTAACTGGAGCCAAGGTCACCAAAGAACTGGGGCAAAGGTCGGTGCAATCTCATGGCAGGCTGGGAACCTGAACTTCTCCCAAGCTCAAGTCTCCCAGCCCTGACATAACGGCCTCCTCCACCACGTCCTCCCCCTGGAAAACAAAATATCATTCAATCCGGAGGAGGAAAGGGCCCCACATACTTTTTCAAGAGACTACAGTGAAACGTGGGATGAACCTTCCCTAAACTCTTGGGCAACAGAAGGGTATACGAGACCTTATTCATCGCTTTCTCAATCCTAAAAGGCCCAATATATTTCGGACTTAACTTCTTGGATGGACATCCCAATTTTAAATTCTGCGTGGATAGCCATACTAAATCCCCTTCACTATACTCCTCCCCTTCTTGCCTCTTCCGGTCTCCAAACAACTTGTAAGAACGCTGCGCTTTTCCCAAAGCCTCCACCACTTCCTTCCAGTCCTCTCGGGCTCGTATCTTCCATTCCACCCTCTCCTCCCCTCCCAACTCCAACAGCTGGGGCAAAGGAGCCACCTCCTGACCATAGACTACCTCAAAGGGAGACTTCCCGGTGGAAGAATGCACCGAGCTGTTATAAGCCATCTCAGCATAAGGCAATAGATCGGACCAATTATTCTGCTCCTTATTGCTGAAAATACGTAGATAAGCCCCAAACGATTTTTGCGTTCTCTCCACGCCCCCATTGCAGCAAGGATGATAAGAGGTCGTAAGACGCCTCTGAGCCCCCAACACCTCCAAAAATCGCTCCCAAAATTGAGCAGTAAATTGCACTCCACGATCACTTAAAACTTGCTCCGGGCACCCATGCAACCGGTACACATGCTGCACATACAACTCAGCCAATCTCTCTGCAGAAGGCAACCCCTTTAACGGAATAAAATGGGCCTGCTTCGAAAACATATCTAGCACGGTCCAAATGTACTTATAACCCCGACTCGAGGGCAGCTCCCCCACAAAGTCAGTGCTGACATGCGTCCACGGCCGCACGGGAGTAACCACCACTTGAATCAACCCCTGCGGCTTAGCAGAGGGAACCTTATTTCTAGCACACGTCTCACAACACTCTACATATCTCTTCACCTCAGCCCTCATGCCCGGCCACCAATACCGCTTTTTTAGGGCCAAAAGAGTCTTCGTGACTCCCCAATGACCAACAGACCTATGATCGTGATTCAACCTCTGCACTTTCTCTCTCATACTCTGAGGGACATACACCTTGCCTCCCATAATCCACAAACCATTCAATGGCCTACATTCTTTCTCATGACTCTGCAACCACACATCACCTACATAACCTTTCTGCAATTCCAAACTCCACTCGTCTACCACACCTTCTTCCTTCTTAACCTCATTCGCCGTTTGGGACCTTGTCTGCACCGCCAGACCCCAATGCTCTCTAGCAAACACCTCCTCCGACCTATGCAATTCATTCTCTCCCACACTCGGATACCGGGACAATGCATCAGCCACCACATTCTCTCTGCCTCTTATATGCTGCAGTCTGAAATTGAAACGAGCGAAAAACTGCGCCCATCTCACCAACTTGGGAGACAACTTCTGGGGGTTCCTTAAATACTGGAGGTTCTGATGATCAGTCATCACCACAAAAGGGAAAGCAGCACCCTCTAAAAACTGCCGCCACGTTTGCAAAGCGTTCCGCACAGCAAACGCCTCCTTTTCCCAGACTGGCCACTTCCTCTCATGCTCTCCAAATTTTTTAGAAAAATATGCACATGGCCTCAGTCTACCTTGATCATCCTCCTGCATTAACACTCCACCATATGCCCAGGCAGAAGCATCGCACTGCACCACAAAAGGCTTATCCACATTCGGATGCATTAACAAGGGCCCATTAGTAAAGGCTTTTTTCAACTTCACAAAAGCCTCCTGACAATCCTTCGTCCAATCCAACTTAGCTCCCGGAGACTTGGTCCTCTTCGACTCACCGTTACCCTTGGTCTTCAATAACTCAGTAAGCGGGAGGGCTATCGCTGAAAACTCCGATATAAAAGTGCGATAAAAATTAGCTAACCCTAAGAAAGCCTGCAGCTGCCTACGAGTTTGCGGAGCCTCCCAACTCAACACATCATCTACCTTAGCTGGATCCATCGCAACTCCACTCTCACTAATCCTATATCCCAAGAAATCAATCTGATTCTTGCCAAATTCGCATTTACTCAACTTCACATACAGACTCGCCTGTCGCAGTCTCTCTAACACCTCTCTCACCAGACGAACATGCTCATCTCTAGTACGCGTCACAATCACAATATCATCCAGGTATACAAACACCCCCTTGTACAAAAGGGGGTGCAACACCTCATTAATCAATTGCATGAAAATGCCTGGAGCTCCCGCTAAACCGAATGGCATCACGGTCCATTCGTATAGCCCGAAGGGGCAAGAGAAAGCAGTCTTCCATTGATCGCTCCTTTTCACTCTCACCATGTGAAACGCGTCAATTAAATCCAACTTGGTAAAAAACTTATCACCTCCTAACTGACCCAACAAATCCTTGATTAATGGTAAAGGGTAACAGTTGGTGGTACTAACAGCATTCAAACCTCTATAATCAATACACAAACGCAACCTACCATCCTTCTTTTCACGAAACAAAACTGGTGCCGCAATGGGAGACTCGGACCTCCAAATAAACCCCTTTTTTAAATATCCGTCTATTTGCTCCCTCAAAGCCACCTTCTCCTTCACAGTCATGGCATAGATCTTTGGTTTAGGCAAGACAGCCCCTTCCTTAACCTCTATACTACACTGTACATTGCGGGGGGGGGGAAGACCCTGGGCCAGAATCGGGTTAAACACATCTGCATAAACCCCATACGCGACCGGCCCCCCTTGCACTTCACTTCTAACCTCCCCCCCTTCATTAGGAGCACACTGTACAACCCCTGTTTTCCAATCGATCTTGGGGTTTGCCTGCTCCAGCCACGGCAACCCCAACACCACTTCATGTCCTTTAATGGGGGCCACCACAAAATCAATATCCCCCTCCCAGGGTCCCACCCGACCCTTTAAATCTTTAGTCCCCACAGAGAACGGCCCTCCCTCAATAGAGGACCCATCTAATTGAGTAAATGTTATGGACGTTTCCAAAGGCTTCGTCCCCCCACCCAAATCCCCTATTAACTTTGGAGACATAATGTTCTCTGAACACCCGCAGTCCACTAAAGCTTTCCTTTCCACAATCTCATCCCCTTTAAACAATCCCAAGGTGCATTGTATATTAGAGCTCACCCCAACACTTTTTTTATCATCATTGTCCACACAAGCTGCTTTAGCGGAGGCCACCTTCACTGGCTCCAGCACCTGCCTTTGCCGGCACTGGGACGCAAAATGACCGGGTTGGGAACAAATAAAACAAAGGCCTCGTCCCATCGTTGGCCTTCTCGTAGTACTGGATCGGTTGTCACTGCCACGCCTAGGCTCTCCTCCTCGGAATCGCCCCTCAGCTACACCACGACCGGATCCCCTGGACCTCGCAGACTGGAAACGACGCCGCTGCACCTGGGCTAGGATCCCCTCTACACTGCCGGCCAACTGGATCCAACCATCGACATCACCGGGATCATCCCGATGCAGACACCACTCGAGGATCTCCTTCCGCAGACCGTCCTTAAACAACTCAAGTAGGGTAGCTTGAGACCATTCTGCAACTTTTCCAGCCAATCCCATAAATTCCTCTGCATACTCGGTGACCGACCGGGATCCCTGGGCCAGGCAGCGCAGCGCTTCCTTCGCCTTAATTCTCTCCAACGGATCCCGAAACCGATTTCGGATCGCCTGCAGAAAAGCTTTCACAGATCTCAAACACGGGTCCCGGCGGTCATGGCATTGGACATACCATTCAGCTGCCCTTCCTTTGAACACCGCTCCGATGGCCCGCACTCGGCTGCTGTCGCTGGGATAAAGGTGACCGTAGTCCTCCATATGATCTTGCACCGCAGCAGCAAAAAAGGCTACCTTGCAGGCTTCACCTTCAAACTCAACCCGTAATGGTTCCTTCTTCATACGGGCCCCGAACTCCTGGGACAGCACTCCCCTCCCTTGAGGGACCTCGAGCCTTTTAACACCTCTTCCCATTCCAGCCTGTTGCACAGGGCGCCTCACCGGAACCGGACTTCCTTCTGGATGGCCACCCACGGTCCTCACTCCCAAAGGAGATCTAGGACGCTCAGCTGATGTTCCGCCATCCATCCATGAGTAATAAGTGAAGTCTCCTCCTCCCGGGGCACTCCATACCGACTCTATTGGCTCTCTTCGGGACAGGGCTCGAGACATTCTCCTCATGGTCTGTTCCATGGCCTCCAACTTACATTTCACCACTTCCAATTCTGACAGTGATGCAGGTTCTGTGGTCTCACTACCACACTCCGCCAGGTTCACCGAAACTGGCCTGTCCTTCGGCACAGTCTCCCTGGTCCCACGCACTTCTGGATCCGCCTGAGCTGACCAGTCCTTCGGAACAGCTTCTCCGATCCCTCCGGTCCTCCGGACCTCCGCCTGACTGGAGCCGTATTGCTCCCTCCTTCGACAGGCCATTATCGAGCTCACCTGAGCTTCCCACAGTCGCTCCGCTTCCCGAAGCTCTTCCTCCTGGGCAACCGCACCTCCCGACGCCATCATCTCTCGGTGCTCATCCGGGAACCCCACTTGGTCAAGGGTGGTCCAATCCCACTCCATAGTTCGCCGGACTTCCTCAGGAGCCGAATCCCATCTATCAATATATTCTTCTTCTTTCCAAGCCAACCTCTCCATTGCTGGGATAGTTGAAAAGGGGCTTTTGCTTCTGTAACGACTCTCCAACACTCGGTAAGGATCACGCGTAGATTGAAGCACGGTCCAACACGATTTTATTGCAGGTACGACACATGTGAAGCAAAAGCACCGGCCCGCCACCCAAACACACCTTATATACCCCGAGCCCCCTCCCATTGCCCATGCAATGTCCAAACGGGGTTGCACCATATCCTGGTGAGTCAGCATATCCCACAGTCCAAAGGGATGTGACCTCATGGGTCCATGAGTCAGCGTTATGAGTCCAATTGTCCAATGTCCAGGCTCGGAGGAGTTTACCTCACTTCCCTCCGCAGCCCCGCACACACCTGGAAGTTACATCACTCCCATCTGACTCAGCACAGTCTCTATGTAACTGGAGCCAAGGTCACCAAAGAACTGGGGCAAAGGTCGGTGCAATCTCATGGCAGGCTGGGAACCTGAACTTCTCCCAAGCTCAAGTCTCCCAGCCCTGACACTACCTCTATGCAGGGCCCCTCCCTGGGTGACTTTGCAGCTGCAAGGCCACTCAATGCTACTCAAGCTGGCCCATTGCATCTTTCCCGCTTGCCTCGGGCAGAGAAGGGAATACCTTCCTCCCAGCCTGGACATTATTCCACCGAGGGAGCCTCCGGGCAACACCCAAGGCCAGGCTCCCTCTAGGCCAGTGGTTCTCAACCTGGGGGTCGCGACCCCCAGGGGGGTCGTGGGGTCATTTTCCAGGGGTCGCGAAGGCTCCTCGGTTAGCCCCGCCCCTCTTCGAAATGGCTGCCAGCCCCTGTGCCAGCCAAACAGCCAGGCGATCCAGGTCGCCTCCTCCTCCTCCCCCCCTTCTCACAGGGCTGGCTAGAGTTAGGAGGAGGAGCTTAGAGGCAAAGGAGCACAAGGGAGAAGGTGCACCAGCTTATGTTCGGGTCAAGCCGGCAGCGGAGCCTGGAGGTGCGGCTCCGAAGCCAGGTGCCCATGGAGGAGGAGGACAAGCGGCAAAGGCGACACAGGGGACCCCAGGCGAGGTTCCTATGCCGCCGCTCTTCCTGACCATCCTCCTCCTCCTCCTCCTCCAGCTGGCCATGAAGGAAGGACGAAGAGGGAAGAAGAGGAGGAGAAACCGAGGAGGCCGCCCAGGGGCCGTTGCCGCTGTTTCTCCCCTTCCTCCTTCTCCAGCTGGCCATCGAGGAGGAAGAGAAGGAAGAAGAGGAGAAACTGCAGCAGCCCACCCCAGTCCCTTCTCTTCCTCTTCCTCCTCGATGGCCAGCTGCAGGAAGTGGAGAAAGAAAAGCAGAAGGGGCGCTGCTGTTGTTTCTCCTCTTCCTCCTCCAGTTAGCCATCGAGAAGTAAGGAGAAAGAAGAAGAGGGGAAAGGGCAGCAGCACCCCATCGAGGCAGGCAGGGAGGCAGCTGGCGGGTTGCAGGAGGCGGGGGCGCCTCCTCCGTGCTTTCACTCCCCTCCTGCGACCCACAGCTGCCTGGGTCGCCGCCTCTTCCTCTCCCTTCCGCCCCCAGAAGGGAGACCTCAAAAGCAGGGAGGGGAATAGAAGCGTGGAGGAGACACCCCCTCCTGGGAACAAGCCACTTCCTCCGTGCATCCATTCCCCTCCCGCCTCCCTGCTTTCCAGGCCTCCCTTCTGGGGGCGGAAGGCAGAGGAGGAGGAGGAAGCAGAGCAGGCAGGTAGCTGCCCCTCTGCTCCAGCAGGAGTCCCCTGAATGTCTTGCAAAAGCTGGTAGCTCTCCCTGACAGCCGCCTTCCAAAGAGCCAAAGGAAGAATCCCCACCCACAATTTCCCTTCCCAGTCCTTCCCCTTCTTCCCTTAGTTTCCCCCAACTTTTCCAGAGCCCTTTGCCCACCCCAGTCTGCCCTTCCCTTCCTATCCCAGCCTTTACTACGCCCATCCCCAGCCCCTCTCTCTCCACTTTCCATCCCAGCCTTTCCTAGGTTCCAGCCTCTTTCCCATTCCAGTCTTGCCCCCTTTCCATCCCAACTTTCCCCCTTCCCCAGTTGCCCTCTTCCCATCCCAATTGTCCGAATTTTCCAGCTTACCCCCTTTCCACTTCATTTCCCCACTTTTTCAAACACCCTTCCCATTCCAACCTTCTTCCTGTTTCCAGTCCTTCTTTCCAACCCCCCTTCCCCAGTCAGTCCTTCCCACTTTTTTTTATATACACACAGCATTTCCCCAAAATGTATACTGTAATTAAACTATAGTGATTATTGGATTATTATTGGTTTTGTTGTTACATTTATTATTTTTCTCAATTATTGTTATTATTACATTTATTATTTTACTCTATTTATTGTTATTGTTATTACATTTATTTTTTATTCCCATTGTTGTTATTACATTTATTATTTTATCCTATTTATTATTATTGAAAGGATACGTAAGCACATTTACAATGAAAAGGTTAGAATAATGGTTTCATCAGAGTTGGACAGTCTTAACTTAAATTATAGTTTTATGTAAACATTCAAAAACATTTAACCTACTGATGCCGTTAATTAATGTAATTTTATTGGTATTATTTTTATTTTTATTCTTGAAATTGACCAGAACTAAACATCCCAGCAAGACCCAAATGCCAAGGTCTATTTTCCCCAAATCTCTCAGTCTTTTATGTCGGTCATGGAGTTCTGCAGGCCAAGTTGGGTCCAATGTAATTGTTGTTGGATTTCAGAATGCTCTTTGATGGCTGGGGAACTAAACATCCCAGCAAGACCCAACCCCTTCCAGTATTTTCAATTGGTCATTGAGGTTCTGTGTGCCAAGTTTGGTCCAGGTCTGTAATTCGTGGGGGTCTCGGTGGTCTGTGGAAGTCAGAGCTGCATCTGTTGAAGATGATGGGATGCAAATCCATCATCTATTGTCCATACCCCCAAACATATTGTTTTTGTGGTTAATCACTATGCTTAATTATGTCAATTTGTAACAATGAAAATACACCCTGAATATCAGACATTTGTATTACAATTCATAAGAGTAGCAAAATTATCATTACGAAAGTAGCAACGAAAATTCGGTTGGGGGTCACCACAACAAGAGGAACTTTATTTAGGGGTCACGGCATTTGAAAGGTTGAGAACCACTGCTCTAGGCAGAGGTAGCAGAACGCTACGATTTTCAGCTGGCACCACACGTCTGGTCCTGGCATTGAAGGACTTTTGAGGTCGGGTCCTTCATATCTGCAATTATGACACCTGGCAACACTTTGGCACTGCTCTTACTGATGGCAAACTAAGAGAACCACACACGGAATCCTAGAACCCTAGAGTAGGAAGAGACCTCGTGGGCCGTCCAGTCCAACCCCATTCTGCCAAGAAGTAGGACAATCGCATTCCTCCCAGCCTGGACACGATTCCACCGAGGGTGCCTTCAGGCAACAACCAGGGCCAGGCTCCTCTATGCAGACCCTCCCTGGTTGACTTTGCAGCTGCAAGGCCATTCAATGCTACTCAAAGCTGGCCCATTGC
>JARBWK010001009.1:0-22208 GCA_030556195.1 Anolis apletophallus | reverse complement strand
TTGGACAGAAATACACAGTGAAATTCAGAAAATTTTAGAAATAAATTTCAAGAAAAAACCTGAATATTACCTCCTGGGAATTACTGACTTAGACTTAGTATTAGATGAAAATAAAGACAAATTGTTCATCTATATGACAACGGCAGCAAGAATGGTCTTCGCGAGGTGTTGGAAACTGGAAGGTATGCCGGAAATACCGTGTTTCCCCGAAAGTAAGACAGCGTCTTACTTTCTTTTGACCCCCAAAATCCCCACTACGGCTTACTTTCGGGGTACGGCTTACATTAGCCGACGGTACCTGCCGTACCCCGAAAGTAAGCCTTTCCCCTTGGCCGCCTCACTCGGTCCCGCTCCTCTTTGGTCCCTCCTCCGCCTCCTCCGCCTCCTTCTCCTCCGCCGCCTCCGCCACCACCGCCTGCCTCCTCCTCCTCCGCTGCAGCCGCCCGCATAGCGGCCCATGCTGCGCCCGGCGCAGCGCTGGCGGGCGCTTCCAGTTTTTCTGCCCATGCGCGAATATCTGCGCATGGGCAGTAGGCTACCGAGCGCGTCTGACGCTGCCGCGCTGGCGCAGGCGGCGTAACGCGCAGGGCGCGCCAGGCGCGCTCGGACCTTCTGCCCATGCGCGAATGTCTGCGCATGGGCAGTAGGTCCTAAGCGCTCCCGCGCACCTGCGCAAGCGCGCCTCGTCAGCGCGCCAGCGTCAGACGCGCTACCTTACTGCCCATGCGCAGACATTCGCGCATGGGCAGAAGTTTGGGCGCGCCAGCGCAGCCGCGCCCGGACAGGGCGTGAGGCCGCTGTGCAGCGGCAGCGCGGAGGAGGCAGGCGCGGCGGGGCGGCGGCGGAGGCGGAGGTAGGCGGCGGCGGGTGGAGGCGGCGGAGAAGGAGGTGGGACCGAGGAGGAGGCAGGACCGAGTGACGCGGCGGCCGGGGGGTACGTCTTATTTTCGGGGTACGGTTTACATTAGCCGACCCCCCTGACGCCCCCGATACGTCTTACAATCGGGGGTGTCATACTTTCGGGGAAACACGGTAGAAGATTGGAAAACCAAAGAAAGAGACATAAAAGACATGGACAAACTAACTTTTTTTTTGAAGAGGCATACGGGCAACCCAATTAAAGAAACATATTGGGAGCTTTTCCAAAAGTATGATGAACAAAATAAAGAAGTAAAGAAGTAAACAAGGCAAAGAAAAGACAGTGAGATTAATACGTTAAGAAAAATACACAGTAAGCTTGAAATGGAAGTCAGAATCTTTTTCAATTTTTATTTTTTCTTTTTCTCCCCCCCCCCCCCTTTTTTTTCTTTTTTAGGGGAGGGGTTTTGTTTTTTGGGGGGTTTTTTTGCCTTTCTTTGAACTTTTTGCTAGGGTGGTGGTGGTGTTGTTTCCTACTTTTCCACAATAGGTGTTGTTTCCTACTTTTCTATCATCTTGATTGTTCCCCCTCTTTACATGTATTTATAAATTATAAAACAATAAAAATCTATGTACAAAAAAAAATAAACAATCCCTCAAACAACCACACAATTAAAACAAGAACATAATCAAATGGAGCTTTTGGCCAGTTAAAAACAAAGTAAATAAACATAGAAGTATAAAACATTTGCATTAAAACTCCATCCAATCAATACTCATATCCAGATCCAGGAACCAGGGCTACTCAAATGGGCCTGACCCGGGTATCAAAAGGGCTGGGCATGGGAAAGTGCAAACAGCAAACTATAGGGCAGTGGAATTGGGCGGGTAAAGAGAGAACATAAGAACATAAGAAGAGCCATGCTGAATCGGACCTCAGCCCATCTAGTCCAGCATTCTGTGTCACACAGTGGCCCCCAGTTGTACACGGGGATCTCGAGCAGAAGGGAGGGCAAAACCCTCACCTGCTCCCGACCCCCCACAACCAGTACCCGGGGAAAATCCTGCCTGCCTCAACCAACTCCGAGGTGGCACTTGAACGTCCTTTTCAGTAACTACCGATACACTTGGTATCCATGAACCTGTCTAATCCTGCCTTGAAGCTGTCCAGGCTGACCGCTGTCACAGTCCTATCTGGTTAACGAGGGGCTGAGCTTTTATAAATGGGGCGAATCATTTTCAAACGCTTGCGGAAACATCCAAAAACTGCAGACGACACAATCATATTTAACCAAAGCAAACAGAGAAGTGGAACAAGAAGAAGAAGAAAATCCCAGCCCTTCTTTTGAAATGATGAAGTGCCCCCTTCTTATTTTAGCCTCAAGAATCTAGGTTTGCCAGGTTCTAAATTAGGCTGTGGCAATATTTATTCATTGCAGCATAAATCTCATTTTACGCATCACTCATACTGCCTAATAATTTAATAGGCCATAACTTACTTTAACTAGGTCTTGTTTGTAAAAAAAAAAAAAAAAAAAAAAAAGGGAAGTCATCCGAAATAGGCATCTGGCTTACAGCCTATTTTCCATCTGTCTGTATTTTTAGAAATACGCATATTTTTGACATGAAAAATGCAAATGCTGTACATTTAGGTGCAAAGTAAATTAAGCAATTTTATTTTTTAAATGGGTTAGTGAGAAGACTGCAAATTTTTTTCTCCCTGTAAATGCCAGCAAAATGTTTAGCATTAGGCTGAACTGGGGGGGATTAGGAAGAGCTTTAATGTTGCAGGGGCAGAGGACAAAATCTTCACCTTTTAACAAAAGAGCTCGCATGCTGCACATACAGAACTAAAGGGTAGCCGGGGGGGGGGGGGGGGAGCCCCAACCTCAGATTGAATTGAAGAGTGTTTATCTTTGTGATGCACAGATATGTCTGGTGATTTTTTGCCTCACTTTGGGAAAGTCAGGGGATAGTCAAGTTTGTTGGAAATTGCGGACTATCCCATTGTTTTGTGGTCATCTGGATAGCTACATCAAGTTCAATTTGGACTGATCCACTGCCCGCAGCCTGTAGTCAAGAGTTTAGGGGTCCGGCTGGACCCTCAGCTGTTTACGGCAGTCTTTCTCAACCAGTGTGCCGTGGCACACTAGTGTGCCGTGACGGACCTCCTGCTGTGCCGCGAGAAAAGCTCTCTGCCCCCCTTCCTCCCCCCCTCCTGCCGAACTCCTGCTGTTTGGGGGAGGAGGAAGGGCCGGGCAGTGGCGAAGAAAAAGAAGGGGCCGGGGCGCCGCCTCCTTTGGCCGTTTCCCCAGCCAGCCTCCAATCCGCCATGACTCCCACCATGACTCTCGTCCCTCCCTCGCTGAAGCTGCGTGGAGGAGCCCCGCCCACTGAAGCCCGTCCACCACTCATGCTCCTCCTCTGTAGGAGAGCTGAAGCTGGGGGGAGGGGGCGGGGCATGGTGCGGCCTGGCTCTGCCCCCTCCCCCAGCTTCGGCACTCCCAGCAGCTGCTCCAGCCTTGAGGGGACAGTGCCAAGCCAGCATTGTGCTGGCTCTGGCACTGCCCCCTCAAGGCTGGAGCAGCTGCTGGGAGAGGTGAAACCGGGGGTAGGGGCGGGGCATGGCTCCACCTGGCTCCGCCCCTCCCCAGCTTTGACACTCCCAGCAGCTGCTCCAGCAGGCCACCAACCCCAGCCGTTCTTTACTGTGTTCGAGTGTCATTTTGTGTCATTTTGGTTGGTGGTGTGCCCCCGGATTTTTTTAATGTTAAAAGTGTGCCGCGCCTCAAAAAAGGTTGGGAAACACTGGTCTACGGAGACGCAGATTGCCTGTGCCTGCAAGACAGCGTTTTACTACCTGCGTCAGGCAAAACGTCTGGCTCCCTACCTCTCCCGCTGCGACCTGGCCACGGTGATCCAAGCCACAGTCATCTCGAGGCTCGATTACTGTAATGCGCTGTACATTGGCCTACCCTTGTCAGCGATCCGGAAACTTAAGCTGGTGCAGAACGCAGCAGCGCTCCTGCTCTCAGGAGCTACAAGATCTGGCCATGTAACCCCACTCCTGCGCGAACTGCACTGGCTCCCTATTGAATTCCGGATCTCCTTCAAGGTGTTAGTTCTAACTTTTAAGGCCTTATATGGTTTGGGGCCAGTGTACCTGAGGGAGCGTCTTACCCCATACATGCCCAGAAGATCACTGCGTTCTGAGGGACTCAACTTACTAGAGGTGTCTGGTATTAAGACCTACAGGTTGTCGAGTATGCGGCAGAGGGCGTTCACAGTGGCTGCGCCGAGCCTCTGGAACTCGCTGCCCGAGGAGACGCGAGCCCTATGGGGCTTGATGGCATTTCACAAGTCCGTAAAGACTTGGCTGTTCAGACAGGCATTCGGTCCTGACTGATGCCGCTGCAATGTGCCATCCTGCCGCATCTTGCCGTCTGCTTTTACTGTTGATCTGCTAGGATTTTATTGTTGGGAACGGGGTCTAAATTGGTTTTATGATGCTGTTTTTTATGTGCTTTATCTGTGTTTTTATCTGGTTTTAAATGCTGTAAACCACTCTGGGCTCCGGAGAGAGCGGTCTACTAAATCGAATAAATAAATAAATAAATAAATAAATAAATAGATGGCACATTGGTGCCTGGGTTGGATGATGTTTGGTTGCCCACCTTAGATAGTGAGCCTCTTCTTCCAGCTCTCACCGTCAAAAGCCTTGGGTGTCATTTTTGTCTCGTTATTGACACACCTAAAAACTGTCAGGCCATCAAATGCTAATCAAGGTGGCCAATTGAAACATTCACACCTACTTCCAACAGACAAGAGTTCTTTCTTCCACCCTGGACCTTCCACAGATATATAAACCCCATTTTCCTAGTTTCCAACAAAGATCACAACCTCTGAAGATGTTTGCCACAGATGCAGGCGAAACGTCAGGAGATAATGCTTCAATCTAGAACATGGCCATGCAGCCCGAAAAACCTACAACAACCTATTTGAGAAGTGTGTTTAGGAAGGCTGATCACAAGTTAATTGAATTCAAGGTCCATGAGACAAATGGCACTTCTGCGCCTCCTGAGACCCACTCAGAAAAGAAACACGTCTCGCCTTAGGAATCCGCGTGCTTACAAAACCTACAGATTAATACTTTTTAGGAAGAAAGTGCACACAAACCTTTACTTTCTCAACTGCGTGCAGCTAAAAATATACACCACTGAAATAAACCATATACATCAGGGCTGTCCAACTTCTACCGGCCCAAAGGCCGGAATTTCGGTGACTGATCACCTGGGGGGCCGCAGCGGGAGGCGGGTCGATCGCAGGGGGCGATCGCAGGGGGGGCGATCGCAGGGGGGGCGATCGCGGGGGCAGGGCCGATTGCGGGGGGGGCGATTGCGGGGGCAGGGCCGATTGCGGGGGGCGATTTCACCGTTCCTGCTGTAGCACAGCAGTTCTCGTTTGTGCCTGGAGGGCAGGGGTCAGGACCCGGGGTCCCATTAGCATTAGGACCAGCAGTACCAGAGCTAGATTCAGAGGATGAGCTAGATGACTGGGGCGAAGGGCAGCTTTCCCCTGATGGGCCTCCTTCGCCCACAGAGAGCTTGGCACGGGAAGAAATGTTGTTTGGCCCCAGCGAAGACATAGATAACCAGGTGCAGATGGAGGACAGCGATTCTGGCAGCTACGAGCATCCGGGGGGGAGAGGTTCTCAAGAGCTAGTAAGTGAAAACATGGAAGAAAGCGCATGGGAAATGGCTAGGGAGGAGAGCTCTCAGGGAGATAGAAACACAGCTGCGGAGAGACAAGGTCGAACCTTTGATAGGAGACGGAACATCGAGTCTAGCAGAAGGGAATGGTCTAAGAGCATAGACCGGCCGAGGTCCGTGAGCAGCGATTGGAGACGAAGGAGCCTAGAGCGTCGGGGACCTCGGCCGAGGGATTAAGTATAGGATCCGTGGGAACGAATCCTCAGTGCTCCGGCCACGTCTTACCTGAATAGGCATGAAGCGGAGTGGGACCACGAAGCTAAGCTAGCCAGTGGTCATCAAGCCTTGCCTTGTTCCTGATCCGCATGGTTACGCGGAGCCTTGCCTTGTTTCCTGATCCGCATGGTTGTGCGGAGCCTTGCCCTGTTTTCTGAGCCGCATAGTTGTGCAGAGCCTTGCCAGCTTTTTGCCTATTTGCCACGCTATTTTGGACATTGATACTTCAAGCCTTTTTGGATTGTTTCGCTATTCTTTTGGACAATATCTTTGAACTGTTTATTTACTCAATAAAGTAGTTAGCCTTCAGTCCGTCTCTGTGTGTGTGATTAAGGGGCCGGTCAAGTCCGTGCATTGTGACACCTGCTCCCCGGTATGACGCTGTAGAAGGGAGGGAGGAGCAAAGGGGAGCCCCTCTTTACTTCGCCCTCCCTCCTACACCATCACTCCAGGCGCGCGCATGCGCACTCTGCGCGCATGAGCACTTTCTTTGGGAATTTTTTTTTAAAAAATTCTGGAATTTTTTAAAATATTTTTTTTTATTGCAGGAGGGTAGGGGGGCCGGATCCAAGGGGCTGGCGGGCCGTGTGCGGGCCGCGGGTTGCCTGTTGAACAGGCCCGATATACATCAAATACACAGTCATTTTAAAATAAGATCACGAAGCAAAATGGGGGGAAATGTGTGGTTCAATGCTCAAAAATGAAAAGAAAAACCCAAAATATTGAATTCAAAAGCAGGAGAAGAAAACATAGGTGGGATTCCGAGAAGCAAAACAAAATCAAAGCAGAGACATACTCGCATTCTTAGCTAATGGAGTAGTAGGTCCCAAATACAAATAGGCATTCCCTCGAACCCGGTTTTCTGTTCTCGTCTTTCAAGCCACAACTGGGTTTGTTTTGCTCCACTAAAAAGCACCATTCGTTTCTGATGTTTTATTTTTGAACTTAAAACCTTTTAAAAGTTAGAATAAAAACGAAAGGAAAAAAATAATAAAAATGACATGGAGTAAAATACTTGAGGTGCAAAAGCTCTGTATGCGCATAAAAAAAGATGAAAGAGATTTGATGTTTCAACCTAGGACTTAAAGGTGAATCCCACGTCTTGAAAAGGATGAAGACAAATCCCTCCGAATATTCCCACATCTTTGAGTGCATTACATTACAAATTCTGAAAACTGTTCTATTAAAAAGTCAGTTTTATTACTGGTGTTACCCTTGAGGGCCAGCGCGGTCAAGTCAGATACGGCGATGCTCTCTCCGAGCCATTTCTAATAACTAACAGAGTGAAACAAGGTTGTGTTCTTGCACCAACCCTATTTACGATCTTCTTCAGCATGATGCTCCAAAGGGCTACGGCAGACCTCGAAGAAGAAGACGGCATATATATACGCTATTGTACTGATGGTAGAATGTTCAACTTAAGCCGTCTGAGGGCTCGCACTAAGACTCTCAACTATCTAGTCCGTGAGCTGCTTTTTGCTGTCGATGCTGCCCTTGTTGCCCATTCAGAAGCAGCCCTGCAGCGCCTCACATCCTGCTTTGCAACAGCTGCAGAGCTGTTTGGGCTGGAAGTCAGCCTGAAGAAAACGGAAGTCCTCTACTAGCCCGCACCACAGGAATAACACCATCATCCCCACATCAGCATAGGCACATCTGTGCTTAAGTCCGTTCAGCAGTTCACCTACCTGGGAAGCATCATCTCTTCAGATGCCAAGATTGATAAAAAGATAGATCACGGATTAGCAAAGGCATAGAGTGCATTTGAAAGGCTTCACAGAAGAGTCTGGAGTAACAAACACCTGAGACAAAGCACCAAAATTGGTGCGTACAGAGCTATCATACTGTCTAGTCTCTTATATGGGTCTGAAACATGGGTCACCTATTGACAGCACCTACGACTTCTCGAACGCTTTCATGAGCGCTGTCTTCGCACAATCCTAAATATACACTGGACCGACTATGTGACTAATGTTGCTGTCCTTGAACAAGCAGGGATCACCAGCATTGAGGCCATGCTATTGAGAACACCGCTGCGCTGGGCAGGGCACGTCTCTAGGATGGAGATCACCGCCTCCCAAAGATACTACTCTAAGGTGAACTTGCCATGGGTCAGCGCAAGAGAGGCGCCCCAAAAGAGATATAAGGACTCCTGAAACAACATCTCAGGCTCGGCCAGATTGATCACCAACAATGGTCCACCCTGGCCTCACATTGGGAGACATGGAGATGCACTATCCACAATGCTGCGGCCTCTTTCGAGAAGACACGCCAAACGCGTCCCGAAGAGAAACGACAACGCAGAAAGAATTGCAACTTGGAAACAACATCACCCAAGGAGACTTTCTGCTGTGCTTTCTGCAACCGAACTTGTGTATCTCAGATTGGCGTTTTTAGTCATCAACACGCTTGTAAAAAACGTGGGATGAGTCCTTCCTAAGAATTTTCATTTGCAAAGCAATGCCGAGAGAGAGATCATCAGATTCAGAATTAGGACTCTGCATAGGTTAAGGCATTCTTTCTCAACCAGTGTGCCGTGGCACACTAGTGTGCCGTGACGGACCTCCTGCTGTGCCGGGAGAAAAGCTCTCTGCCCCCCTTCCTCCCCCCCTCCTGCTGAACTCCTGCTGCTTGGGGGCGGAGGAAGGGCCGGGCAGTGGCGAAAAAAGAAGAAGGGACCGGGCCGCCTCCTTCGGCCGTTTCCCCAGCCAGCCTCCAATCCGCCATGACTCCCACCATGACTCTCGCCCCTCGCTCGCTGAAGCCGCGTGGAGGAGCCCCGCCCACTGAAGCCCGTCCACCGCTCATGCTCCTCCTCTGTAGGAGAGCTGAAGCTGGGGGAGGGGCATGACGCGACCTGTGGGAGAGCTGAAGCTGGGGGGGAGGGGTGGAGCATGGCGCGGCCTGGCTCTGCTCCCTCCTGGCTTCGGCACGGCCAGCAGCTGCTCCAGCCTTGAGGGGACAGTGCCAAGCCAGCATTGTGCTGGCTCTAGCACCGCTGGCTTGGCACTGCCCCTCAAGGCTGGAGCAGCTGCTGGGAGAGGTGAAGCCGGGGGTAGGGGCGGGGCATGGCGCAGCCTGGCTCTGCCCCTCCCGGCTTCGGCACTCCCAGCAGCTGCTTTCAGCAGGCCACCAACCCCAGCCGTTCTTTACTGTGTTAGAGTGTCATTTTGGTTGGTGGTGTGCCCTTGGATTTTTTTAATGTTAAAAGTGTGCCGTGGCTCAAAAAAGGTTGGGAAACACTGGGTTAAGGGAAGAGAGCCTTTCCATGGCAATACCTCTAGTTCTTTTCTGAAAGATTACACAAGGATTAGGAACCTTGATGAGTGGAGTGAGCTGCAATGAGAGGGGACTCGTGGACGAAATCTTCCACGGACAGCAGAAGACAGCTCTTGGATCCAAGCCATTAGGTCTCGGGTCCTTGATCTTTTTAAAGCATCAGACTGAAACCAGACCTTGCCCAGGAGACTAAATGAGCGCACTCTCACCATAGACGAGTCAACGAGAAACCAAACTGCCAAGCTGATGAGTAAGAACATCAGTGTGTTTGTGGGTCGACAGAAGCAACGCACCACAAAACGGCTTCTTGGGATTGACAGTAAAAGAAAGTACCTTTCATCTTGAGCCTGCTGATATAAATCTGGCTAGTTGGAGATGAAGGCACGGATTGTGGCCGCTTTTAAACTCCTTTACGTCATTCACCTCATTTGCCCATTTCCCTGCACACAGGCTTTCCCACACTCATAAACGCAGGTCCGGAGTTTCTAATATTTTAAACATTAAGAACATGTAAATGTCTGCACTAGTGCCCTTGCATCTTTCGGTTTGTTTTACGCTCAAGTAAAGAAATGGGATTTCACAAAGATCGAAATACAAAACGGCATACATCAGAAACAAACAATGGCACAGCACCGTTATATTTCTTGCCACCATCACAAAGCTGCAGCCATTCAAGTTTGTGATCACACATCGTGTAATTCTTGCATTCCTTTATGCTTTGGACACTATTTTCTCTTTTAATCCTATTTTCTCTGCTTGGAGGTATTGTTTGATGTTGTAATATTGTAATGGCTGGGAAGGCCTTCGCACAGTTAAAACTCGTGCGCCAACTGCGACCATACCTCATGAAGTCTGACTTGACCATGGTGGTCCATGTCTTGGTTACTCGAGACTGGATTACTGCAATGCATTCTACGTGGGGCTACCCTTGAAGACGGCCCGAAACTTCAAGTTGTCCAGCGATCAGCAGCCAGATTAATAACTGGGGCAAGTTACAGGAGCGGTCAAAACCCCCCGTTTAAAGAACTGCACTGGCTGCCATTTATTTTCCGGTCCCAATTCAAGGTACAGGTGATCACCTATAAAGCCCTAAACCAGTGGTTCTCAACCTTCCTAATGCCATGACCCCTCAATATAGTTCCTCATGTTGTGGTGACCCCCAACCATAAAATTATTTTCGTTGCTACTTCATGACTGTAATTTTGCTACTGTTATGAATCCCAATGTAAATATCTAATATGCAAGATGTATTTTCATTCATTGGACCAAATTTGGCACAAATACCTGATACACCCACATTTGAATACCGGTGGGGTTGGGAATTGATTTTGTCATTTGGGAGTTGCAGTTGCTGGGATTTATAGTTAACCTACAATCAAAGAGCATCCTGAACTCCACCAACGATGGAATTGAACGAAACTTGGCACACAGATACTCAACACGGATACTTGGCACGGGTACTCAATATGCCCAAATGTGAACCTTGGTGGAGTTTGGGGGAAGTAGAGCTTGTCATTTGGGGGTTGTAGTTGCTGGGATTTTATAATTGTCATTTGGGGGTTGTAGTTGCTGGAATTTTATAATTCACCTACAAAGAGCATTCTGAACCCCACCAGGGATGGAATTGGGCCAAATTTCCCATACAGAACCCATGACCAACATAAAATACTGTGTTTTCTGGTGGTCTTTGGTGACCCCTCTGACACACTCTCGACCCCCAGGTTGAGAAACACTGCCCTAAACGGTTCGGGACCTGCCTACCTTCGTGACCGGTGACCGGATCTCCCTCCATGAACCAGCTCGAACCCTCCACTCTTCGGGGGAGGCCCTCCTGTCGCCCCTGCCAGTCTCACAGACCCGTCTGGTGGGCACAAGGGAGAGAGCCTTCTCCTCTGTGGCCCCCGACTCTGGAATTCCCTGCCCGGAGAGATTAGGAAAGCCCCCACTCTGGAGACCTTCAAAAAACACCCGAAAACCTGGCTTTTCCGCTCTGCCTTTGGAGAGTAGTTATTTAATTGCTCTCCTCAATACCCCCGTTCTTGGAGTCCATCCCCCCCCCTCCCCGATAAAGGATGTTTTACCCCCGTAAAGGATGCTATTCCACTTATCTCACCCTGAGTTTTTAACATTTTATACGTGTGCCTGCAGCCCGCCCGGTCTTTGTGATTTTAGATATCTAGATGTATATTGTTTTTTTATTTATATGTATGTATCTTTTTTATTGTGTTTATTGCTGATGTTTTGATTTGATTTTATTGTAATTTGTTGTTCGGGCTTGGCCTCATGTGAGCTGCCCCGAGACCCCATTGGGGAGATGGGGGTGGGGTATAAATAAAGATTATTATTATTATTATTATTATTATTATTATTATTATTTGATGGCACTTCAAAACCAGTTTTCCCCCCTCATAGTCCCAGAATCATTTGTTTTTAAATAAGGCTGGTTATTTACAAATTAAGTAATAAAAAAGATAATTTCATTTGTTTGTTTGTTTGATTGATTGATTTATATCTCACATAGTGATTTTGAGAAGATTTATTGATTGATTTATTTATTTACTTCATTTCTATTCCGCCTTTCTCACCCCGCAGGGGACTCAGGGTGGATTACAATGTAAACATTACATTTAGACACACAAACACACAAGACAGACAGAGGCAATTTAACATCTGGCCACCAGGGGGAGCCGTCACACTCCTTCATTCCTCAGCGTGTTTTCTGGAGATCTTTTCTATGGCCTCGTAAATCAGTTAAATTTAGCCTCCCCACTAAGTGGTACCTTTATTTTCCTACTTGACAGATGCAACTGTCTTTCGGGTTGCAAAGGTCGACCACAGGCTACACAATAGGTCGAGAGCCCACCCCGACCCGGGCAGGCCTCGAACTCATGACCTTCTGGTCGGTAGAGATATCATGCAGCTGACACCCAGCCAGCTGCGCCACATTTCCACAAGATTAAATCAAAATCCCATTTTACAAACCTAAAAAAAAGTAACTACATACTGAAGCTACAATTAAAACAGTTAAAATATTTTTTTAACACAAAGACAAATAAGAGATCAAAAATAATATGAAGCACAGCATTTATCTTCATCAGTGTCATTATTCTATAAGGTGCAACTCATGCCCTTCCTACACTGCCATATAAAATCCAGATTATCTGCTTTGAACTGGATTATGTGGCAGCATAGAATCATATAATCTCGTAGTTCAAAGGAGATGCGGATTATCTGATTTGATAATCTGGATTATATGGCAGTGTAGAAGGGCCTCAAAGGCCTGCCCAAATAAAAACATCTTCACCAGCCAATGGAAACAGAGCATCGGGAGAAGTAAAGTGGATTTTTCCCATGGAAGGGAATTCTACAGCTGGGAAGCAGGTTTGGAGGTGGCTGCCTCCCATGTCACCAAATGTGCCTTGGAAGATGGTGGGTCAAAGGGAAAGTCTGCCCCTGCAGACCTTTAAACTCATGCTGGCTTGTATGGAGAGATGCTGGCTCCATCCAAGCAAGGTTCGCCGCCTGGCAGTGACCCTGGACTCATCGATGAGCCTGGAACCCCAGGACTTGGCGGTGGCTGGGAGAGCTTTTGCACAGCTAAAGCTTGTGCGCCAGCTGCGCCCGTTCCTTGGGAAGTCTGACTTGGCCACGGTGGTCCACGCTCTCGTTACATCCCGTATAGACTACTGCAACACTCTCTACTTGGGGTTGCCTCTGAAGACTGCTCGGAAACTGCAATTAGTCCAACGCTCAGCAGCCAGGCTATTGACGGGAGCAGGGTACAGGGAGCATACAACACCATTGCTACACCAGCTCCACTGGCTGCCAATTAGTTTCCGAACATAATTCAAAGTGCTGGTCTTAACCTACAAAACCCTATATCAGTGTTTCTCAACCTGGGGGTCGGGACCCCTGGGGGGGTCATGAGGGGGGTGTCAGAGGGGTCGCCAAAGACCATCACAAAATACAGTATTTTCTGTTGGTCATGGGGGTTCTGTGTGTGTTTGGCCCAATTCTTTCGTTAGTGGGTTTCATAATGCTCTTTGAACTATATAGGTGAACTATAAATCCCAGCAACTACAACTCCCATATGTCAACGTCTATTTTCCCCAAACTCCACCAGTGTTCACATTTGGTCATATTGAGTATTCATGCAAAGTTTGGTCCGGATCCATCATTGTTTGAGTCCACAGTGATCTCTGGATGTAGGTGAACTACAACTCCCAAACTCAAGGTCAATGCCCTCCAAACCCTTCCAGTATTTTCTGTTGGTCATGGGAGTTCTGTGTGCCATGTTTGGTTCAATTGTTGGTGGAGTTCAGGATGCTCTTTGATTGTGGGTGAACTATAAATCCCAGCATCTACAACTCCCAAATGATAAAATCAACCCTTCTCCCAATCCCACCAGTATTCAAATTTGGGCATATGGGGTATTTGTGCCAAATTTGGTCTAGTGGATGAAAATATCTCCTGCATATCAGATATTTACATTATGATTAATTACAGCAGCAAAATTATAGTTGTAGCAACGAAAAAATTTTTATGGTTGGGGGTCACCACAACATGATGAACTGTATTAAGGGGTCGCGGCACTAGGAAGGTTGAGAACCACTGCCCTATATGGTTCCGGCCCAGTTTACCTGTCCGAACGGATTCTCCCCATGAACCATCAAGGATGCTGAGATACTCTGGGGAGTCCCTGCTCTCGCTCCCACCATCTTCGCAAGTGTGTCTGGTGGGGACGAGAGACAGGGCCTTTTCTGTGGTGGCCCCTTGGCTATGGAACTCCCTCCCAAGCAAAGTTAGATCTGCCCCCTCCCTCTTGTCCTTCAGGAGGCTGACGAAGACCTGGCTTTGGAACGAAGCATTCCCAGAAGAAGGCTGAGACTGGTTATAGACCAAATGAAGAACCACATTTATAGACCGAGTTAAACTTGGGTTTAGTCGGCACATTGGCTTTTCTTTATTTTATTCATATGTATTTTAATGTTGTATTTTTGTGGATGTTTTAGATTTTTTTTACTGTTGCATTGAATTTTTGCTGTAAGCAGGTCTGAGTCCCTCTATGAAGGTGAGAAGATCGGGGTACAAAAATTTCAAATAAATAAATAAAACAAACCCCTGAAGATGCCAGCCACAGTTGCAGGCGAAACGTAAGGGGAGAACACTGCTGGAACATGGCCATACTGCCCGAAAAACTCACAGCAACCCAAGCGTGAAGTCCTATATGGACCCATAACACATAGGACTTCAGAAGTAAAAAACAAAACAAAAGAGCAGTTCATTATGCCATGGCCATCTGATAAAATACAGTCATAAAAATTACCGTATATACTCAAGTATAAGACGGCCCAAATATAAGCCGAGGCACCTAATTTTACCACAAAAAACTGGGGAAATGGATTGACTCGAGTATAATCTGAAGGTGGGGAACGCAGCAGCTATTGGTAAATTTCAAAATGAGAATAGATAGCAATAAAATTATATTAATTGAGGCATCAGTAGGTTCAATGTTTTTGAACATTTACATAAAACCGAAGTTTAAGATAAGACTCCCCAACTCTGATTCTTCAATGTAAATGTGCTTGCGTATCCTTCCAATAAAAACAGAGTAAAATAATAAAGTAAATAAATAAATAAAATAATATAATAATAAAGTAAAATAATGGAAATGTAACAATAATAAATAGAGTAAAATAATAAATGTAATAATAATTATACATTTATTATGTATTTATAACAGAGTAAAATAATAAATAATGTTAACTCGAGTATAAGCCAAGAGGGACTTTTACAGCCTAAAAAAAGGTCTGAAAAACTAGGCTTTTACTCGCATATATACAGTACTCAAGGTTATTTCTGGTTTAATTTTTAAAAAAGTTTGTGTGCACAGAGCGAGCTGGCTCTGTGTGAAATGCTGTATTTCTATATGCCCAGGTTATTTGAGAAAGGCATTGTGTGCCAAGGTTGGTCTTTGGTACTTCAAGTCCTATCATCCATGGTCCACCCTCCTCCAAACTGCAGTGGAAGATATAGTGGGTAATGGGGGCTCTGTGTGTCACGTTTGGTCTTGATCATTCAAGGATAAAGTGTAAAGTGTAAAGTCATGCACATCGGGGCAAAGAACCCCAACTACACCTACAAATTGATGGGGTCAAAGCTTTCCCGAGACAAACCAGGAAAGGGATCTTGGGGTCTTGGTGGACAGCTCAATGAAGATGTCAACCCAGTGCGCAGCAGCAGTGAAAAAGCAAATTCTATGCTTGGCATGATCAGAAAGGAATCGAAAATAGGTCAGCAAATGTTGTATTACCTCTCTACAAATCGATGGTAAGGCCACATTTGGAGTACTGTGTACAATTCTGGTCTCCGCACCTTAAGAAGGATATAACGGAACTGGAAAAGGTACAGAAAAGGGCAACAAGAATGATCCAAGGGATGGAGCGGCTCCCTTTATGAAACCAGGTTGCAACGCCTTGGTCTTTTCAGCCTTGAAAGACGGCGTTTAAGAGGTGACTTGATCGAAGTGTATAAAATCATGCATGGGATAGAAAAGGTGAATAAAGAAAAAATATTTTCTTTGGCACAAAACACTAGGACTAGAGGGCACTCCCTGAAGCTCCAAGGTAGGAAAATTAGGACTAATAAAGGGAAATATTTCTTCACCCAGAGGGTCATTGGGTTATGGAACTCACTTCCAGAGGAGGTTGTGACAGCTGTCAGCCTGAACAACTTCAAGGCAGGATTAGACAGATTCGTGGATACCAAGTGTATCGGTAGTTACTGAAAAGGACATTCAAGTGCCACCTCGGAGTTGATTGAGGTAGGCAGGATTTCCCTGGGTACTGGTTGTGGGGGTCAGGAGCAGGTCAGGGTTTTGCCCTCCCTTCTGCTCGAGATCCCCGCGTACAACTGGTGGGCCACTGTGTGATACAGAATGCTGGACTAGATGGGCTGAGGTCCGATTCAGCATGGCTCTTCTTATGTTCTTATGTAAGGATGAGGGTTGCAGCGGTCTCGGAAGGTGAGTGAAGGTACTTCAAGTCCCATCATCTGTGGTCCATCCTCCTTGAAACAGCACCAGGGTGTGGATTGGGTCAAGAGGGCTCTGTGTGCCAAGTTTGGTCTGTTTTGGTCATTGGATGATGGTCGCGTTGTTTTCAGGAAGTGAGTGAAGGTACTGCAAGTCCCATCATCCATGGTCCATCCTCCTTTAAACTGCAGCAGGATGTGGAGTGGGTCATGGGGGCTCTGTGTGCCAAGTTTGGGCCTGGTCTGTGAGAAGTGAATCGGGTGAAGGTGCTGTAAATCCCATCATATGTGAGTCATCCTGCCATAAACTGCACCAGGTTGTAAAGTGGGTCATTGGGCCTCTGTGTGCCAAGTTTGGTCCTGATTTGTCATTGGTGTGGGCCACAGTGCTCTAAGGAAGTGAATTAAAGTACTGTAAGTCCCATCATCCATGGTCCATCCTTCCTCAAACTGCACCAAGATGTAGAGTGCATCTTGGGGAATCTGTGTGCCAAGTTTGGTCTTGTTCTGTCATTGTTGGGGGCCTAGTCAGGAAAATCAACTTGAGGAAGCCTTACTATCAATTCAGGCCCTAAACAATATCTCATGACCTGAGGTCTAGTCAGGAAAATCAAGTTAAGGCAGCCTTGATGTCAATTTTGGGCCTGGTCTGTGATTTATACGGGCTACAGTGTTGTTTGAGAAGTGAATCAGATGAAGGTACTGCAAATCCCATCATTCATGGCCCATCCTGCCCTAAACCACACCAGGTTGTGAAGTGGGCCATTGGGCCCCTGTGTGCCAAGTTTGGTCCTGATCTGTCATTGCTGTGGGCCGCAGTGACTGAGGCCTTTCATTTTCCCTCTACGTCACCTTAGAATGTTGGAATGTAGACGGCCAATCAGAGTCCTTTATGCAAATACTCCCTCAGTGGCAACCAATCCCCTCTGTCTGGTGCCTTAGAATGTTGGAGTTCCGAGGCTGGCCAATCAGAGTCCTTTAAGCAAATAATCCCACAGTGGCAACCAATAGAAACGCTGCCACATATTCCTCCGCACCTCCACCTGCAAACACTGACTTTTATTATATAGATAGATAGAAGATAGATAGATACTTAGATAGATAGTAGGCATGAGAAAAAAGTTATGAAAATGATTCGTTTCGTAAGGAATTCGTAAGAAATGCTACTTTCGAGTATTTCCGCACCTGGAACGCCAACCAGGAAGTGGACTTTCTTTTCAGAACTTCGGGGGCCAGGATTTTCTTAAGTGTCGTTATTAGGTCGTAAGGGGGGGCACCTCCTTCTCTCTCTCACCACCCTCCCGCCTCCCTTGCCAATAAGTATTATGGCAAGGCAAGCCCTAAACTCGCTCCTTCTTTCGGCTTGGAAGCCTGGAAAAATGTAAACAGAGAGGATTACTCAGAAGTAAATCTGCAAAGGAGGGCACTTTGGATGAAGTGCCCTCCTTTGTGGATTTACTTCGAGTAAACCTCTCTGTTTACATTTTTTCCAGGCTTCCCTGCCTCTCCTGCCTGCCAGGATCTAAAGCATCAAAGAGTATTGGGGTGAGAAACCAACCTAATGTATAATAGAATGAATGCTACTGTAAGTGCCTAATATTATAAGTAATCCAACTGGTCATATCTACATTCCATGCACATGCAATAATACAGCAGTAATAACAATAACAAGAGGTAAAATTCAAACCGGTATTCTGACTGGTCTCTCCTCATGCGGTGCAAACGGGCTCTTCTCTTATTAGCCGGAAAGCCAGCGTTGCTGCTTGGGAGCACACACATGCATATTCTTGGGGGGGGGGGGGATTTGCTGCAGAATCCCGGGCTCCTAGTGGAGATTCTGCAGCAAATCCCCCAAAGAATATGTATGTGTGCACCCAAGCGAAAACGCTGGCTTTCTCCCGGGCTAATTTCCGGGCTCACAGAGAAGAGCCCGTTTGCACCGCATGAGGCAGGGACCAGTCAGAATACTTCAGTTTGAATTTTACCTCTTCTTATACCCATTGTTATTACTGCTGTATTATCGCATGTGCATAGAATGTAGGTATATGACCAGCCTGGGCAAACTTGGGCCCTCGCTCCCTCGGGATCGGGGTGAGAGAGAGGCAGCGAGGAGCCGGGGCTCCTCCTCCTTTTCTTTGCTGCTTCCAAGAATAGAATACCCCCTCCCTCCCTCCCTCCCTCCTATTTGGAGAGTCCCATCTAGAATTCAGTGTGATTTATTCAAGTTTTGGCCTACAACTCCAGAAATCCCAGCCAATTTACCAGCTGTTAGGATTTCTGGGAGTTGTAGGCCAAAACCATCTGGAATGCGCATGCGCTGGCATACGAACTACTAACGAATTTCGTTAGTAATTAAGTTACATTTTAGAAATTTTTGGAAAATTTTTTGTAAGTCTTTCTTTTACTAATCAAAAAAAATCCCCCCCATTTGATTTTAGAATCGCCATTTTTGGGTTCGAAACCATGCCTAATAGATAGATTAAGTCAATATAAAGTTTATGATATAGTATGTTAGGCCTACTTTTAATAGTAACTCTCAATCAACCAGAAACTACATTTATCCAGTATTATTTATTTATTATTTACTATATTTCTACTCCACGCTTCTCAACCCCACCCCCCCCCACCCCCGGGGACTTAGGGCGGCTTACAAGGCACAATTAGATGCCATCAACAATACACAATATAAAATCACTAATACAACAAGATTAAACACATCAGAGTTGAACAATTATCAACAATTAAATTAAATTAAAAATCCCATCTATAACAAATCCACATTCAATCAATGGCGGAAGCCATACCAATTCCCCTGGATGCCAGTTAATTGTCATGTCTGCTGTATATACAGGCATACATCCAACTTACAAACGACTCACGGTTAGGAACGGGAGTGAGACAACAAGAAGTGAGAGAAAACAACCGCCCAGAAGGGAAATTAACTCCTGAAAGAGTTATTATCATGGGGGAAAGGTGTCTCAATTGAAGCTTTATCACCAATCCTTGTTTTCACAACAAGCCAACTTTTTCAAAAACCCAATTATCACAGGGACAGAAAGTGTGGTGAAATATTCTGAACAGGGGCACAGACAGCAAAACAAACAACATTGGGGTGTTAACCCTTCCCTATGCCAGTGTTTCCCAACCTTTTTTGAGCCGCGGCACACTTTTTACATTTGCAAAATCCTGGGGCACACCACCAACCCAAATGACACAAAATGACACTCTAACACAGTAATACATATAGTTAATATGTTTTTTAAATGTATTTATACACTCAGTGTGAAACCTGGACCTGTTTCGATGAACTCAACATACATATCCTGGCAAGAATGGCAGAAAGACACAAACTTCCCATAACCAAGAGAAAATGATATAAGAGTTTGGTGGGCATTGACCTTGAGTTTTGGAATTGTAGTTCACCTATATCCAAAGAGCACTGTGGACTCAAACAATGTTGGATCAGGACCAAACTTGGCATGAATACTCAATATGCCCAAATACGAACGCAGATGGAGTTCAGGGGAAATAGACCTTGACATTTGGGAGTTGTAGTTGCTGGGATTTATAGTTCCCCTACAATCAAAGAGCATTCTGAACCCCACCAATGATAAAACCGGGCCAAACTTCCCACACAGAACCCCCAGGAGGCCGGAGGTCTCTACTTGGGGAAAGGGAGGCTGGCCTTCCCAATGCATGGAGAGGGAGAGACCAAGTAGACAATGGGGGTGGGGTGGGGGGTGTTTGTTATTTTGTGCCTTTATCGAGGTAGGTTTCTTAGGGTTTTTATACTTCAACACACTAGACTCTCCCCCCTCCCCTCCTGGAGGTTCCAATTTCCCACGACACACCTGATGATTGCTCACGGCACACTAGTGTGCCCCGGCACACTGGTTGAGAAACACTGCCCTATGCAATCCAAAAAAAAATGGCTGAAGACACGTTAGAAATCTACGTGTACTGACTTGTATACAAACTCAACCTACAGAACCTATCTAGTTTGTAACTTGGGATCTGCCGTCACAATCAGATGATCTCGCTAGCCTATGACACATGCTTAGCAACCAGCTTGCCACAATATGAAAACACTGGACAACACACATTTTGGTGCCTCAAATGTTAGACCCATTTCTCAATATGATTGACAAGCCAATGTCAAAAATGGCTCCAGTTTCCCCCCATTAGCTCTAGTTTTACAGAACATATGCCATATACCAGTCTCCATCTGGTTGCACATAAAGAATTATGATAACAATATCTAAGGCAGTGTTTCCCAACCTTTTTTGAGCCACGGCACACTTTTTACATTTGCAAAATCCTGGGGCACACCACCAACAGAAATGACACAAAATGACACTCTAACACGGTAATACATATAGTTAATATGTTTATGAATGTATTTATAAACTCAGTATGAAACCTGGGCCTGTTTTGATGAACACAACATAGATATCCTGGCAGGAATGGCAGAAAGACACAAACTTCCCACACAGAACTCCCATAACCAAGAGAAAATACTATAAGAGTTTGGTGGGCATTGACCTTGAGTTTTGGAGTTGTAGTTCACCTATATCCAGAGAGCACTGTGGACTCAAACAATGTTGGATCAGAACCAAACTTGGCATGAATACTCAATATGCCCAAATATGAACACAGGTGGAGTTCAGGGGAAATAGACCTTGACATTTGGGAGTTGTAGTTGCAGGGATTTATAGTTCCCCTACAATCAAAGAGCATTCTGAACCCCACCAATGATAGAACTGGGCCAAACTTCACACACAGAAGGCAAGAGGAGGTCTCTACTTGGGGAAAGGGAGGCCTTCCCAATGCATGGAGAGGGAGAGACCAAGTAGACAACGGGTGGGGAAAGGGAGGCGGTTATTTGTAATTTTGTGCCTTTATCGAGGTAGGTTTCTTAGGGTTTTTATACTTCAACACACTAGACTCTCCCCCCTCCCCTCCTGGAGGTTCCAATTTCCCACGGCACACCTGATGATCGCTCACGGCACACTAGTGTGCCCCGGCACACTGGTTGGGAAACACTGATCTAAGGAACTAGAACTGTTCTGGTCTATCCACTGCAATTTTCTGGATCAGCACCCCAAATAATCCCGTTGTAATGATGTTGATTATTTGTGTGTAAATGTTGTGTGACATGTGTTAAAATGTATGTTGTTTTGAATGTTCTATGGTTTGTTTCTGTGGGTGAAACAGAAGGGAGGCATGGCAGAAGCTTAGAAGAGCTGTCGCCATGGCAACCAGGGCTAGAGGCTAGTAGAATGTTCAGGTTTGAATTCTACAGTTGGAAAAGAGCGGGAAGCCAACTGCCAAATGAGAGGGGGAGGAGTTATGTTCTAGTTTAGAGTGTCCTAAGGACTGAAAGAGAACGGTCCAGTGTAGTGTGTGTCTTAAGGTCTGCTAGTGAGCAGTCCAGTTAAAGGGTATAGAGACCCTAGTTAAAGTTGCAGGGGTTTATAGAGGTTTAGTGGAAACCCTATAATAGGTCCCCATTGTGTTATGTAACAGAAAAGTTGTGCCTCTAAGGAAGTTTGAAACCAACCAAGATTGTACCCATTTGTGTCAAAATAAATTGTTTGCATCTTAAAAGGAAAACACCTCTCCTGATTCTTTTATTGGTGGTGGCCCTCAAAGTCAGTGGTCAGCCGGATAAATGGTGGCAGCGTGGTCAAGTGGTCACTGAGAAGTTTTAAAACTCCAGTCAGTTAAATGGTGAAGGGGTGAGACAGTACCCTGCCAATAAACGTGAAGTTGCTGAGGTAACTTCAAGGTTTCCTTGGATTGGAGGTCAGCAGTGTGGATATAGAAAGATTGTCCAGTCTGAGGCCGGTCAAGAAGTGGAGTGGTCACATATTGGCGGCAGCGGTGGGATCTTTAAGAGAGGGTCCACCCTGTCCAGCCGGTTGATTTGAACGTAGCTTCACCGCATATTGGCGGCAGAGCGGTGGGATCGTGTAAGAAAACTGATCCAGTGCGAAAGCAAGGCTACCAGAGGAATTTGTTTAATTTCTCAGTTTACTGACCAAAGTCGTGTGGTAG
>JARBWK010001008.1:0-22211 GCA_030556195.1 Anolis apletophallus | reverse complement strand
TATCAGCAAACCAACTCCCCAAATCTGCATTCGGAAACATGACATGTATGATTTGTTTATCTACTCCTCATTGCAACCAGAGATAGTCATCACAATAGTGGTTTGAGAATTACTACGACTTTGAAGTCTATGGGTGTTGATCTCCGGCTCAATGTAATGGAGACCCACTGGGTTGTCTTGGGTGAGTTATATTCTCCTCAGCCTCAGATGAAGGTGAAGACAAACCCCTTCCCTAAGGAAACCCCATGACAGGGTTCGTAGTTTGGGAGTGATCCCGGACTCATAGCTGAGCCTGAACCCCAGGTCTCCGCATGGCCAGGGGAACTTTTTTGCACAGCTCAGGCTTGTAGCCAGCTGTGCCCGTATCTTGGGAAGTCAGACTTGGCCACGGTGGTCCACGCTCTGGTTACATCCCATATAGACTACTGTAATGCTCTCTACATGGGGTTGCCTATGAAGACTGCCTGGAAGCTGCCATTAGTCCAGTGCGCAGCAGCCAGACTAACAGGAGCGGGGTACAGGGAGCGCACAACTCTTCTGTTGCACCAGCTCCACTTGCTGCCACTTAGCTTCCGAGCACAATTCAAAGTGGCTGGTGTTCGCCTTACAAAACTTACAGGGGTGCCCACACTTTTTCATCATGCGAGCTACTATATGAACAATCAAGTTGAAAAGATCACCTGTTGTGCATGTGTGGTGTGTGCACGCATGTCAAGACGCTTCCTACTGCAGCCTTCCGTCTACGCGCGGGCTTTGCCTGCCCATGAACTCCGCCGCCGGCGCAACCGAATGGGGATCTTCCCTTGCCTGCGCATGCGCCTTCTTAATGTCTTCGTTGCCTCCCCTTCCCTAGCTGCGTGCTGCGGAAGCTGGAAGTCCCCCTCCCTGCTTCTTGTGTGCACAGCAGGCCCTCGCACGCACGCAGCAGGAGGGTATTTATAGGCGCACTCGCCAGCGCTCCGACCAGATATGGCTCGGCAGTGGCTCGGAAGGCACAGGGCTGGGAAGAAGGGCCGCTTGTCTGCTGCCTGGGCCGGGAAACTCAACCGAGAGGGACCCACGTGAGGCTGGAGCCTCCCAATGACAGCCTCCCTCCCTCGAGGCTTCCTTGCCTGGGCAGGAGAAGGAAGAGTGGAAGAGGTGCTTCCCCAAAGTGACAGATGCAGTGCCCTTCCTTCCTTCCTTCCTTCCTTCCTTCCTTCCTTCCTTCCTTCCTTCCAAGGGTGTCACTCAGAAAGGACGCCCAAGTGGACGGCTGGCAGGAAGGAGGACCCCTCCCACTGGTGGCAGTTCATGCCCACGGGGGAGAGAGAGAGGGTGGCTCTTCCTAGCCGGCTCCCCCCTGCAGCAACCAATGGGCAGTCATGTCACCACACCGTGCGTGGCAAGATGAGCGCCAGGGCCCACCCACTAACGCCATTTTGGCAAAAGAAGCCCCGCGAAAACGGTGGCGGGAGCGCACGTGCGCATGCATGGCAGGAGCGCGCCATCTGGCTGGTGAGGCCCAAAGATCACCTGGAAGAGGGCCAAAGATCACCTAGGTGCTCCCGATCACCATAATGAGCACCCCTGCCCTATATGGTCCCGGCCCAGTTTACCTGTCCGAACGTATTGTCCCCTATGAACCGTCAAGTCTGGAGAGGCCCTGCTCTCGGTCCCACCACCTTCGCAGGCGCGTCTGGTGGGGACGAGGACAGGGCCTTTCTGTGGTGGCCCCGGCTGTGGAATTGCCTCCCAAATGAAATTAGATCCACCCCTCCCTCCTGATTTTTAGGAAGCGGGTGAAAACGTGGCTGTGCAATGAGGCCTTCACAAAATGGAGGAGATCGCGAAGCAGTATATGGCAGTATAGGAGGCACCCTAGAAACACAGAGTAAACTCTGTAGGAGTATCCTCTCTCTCAGAATGTCTAGGCCCCCTGGCACAATTATCGAGTAGAAGTAGCCCACAGAATCAAGCTGGAGGACTCAGAGATTCCTACAAAGAAGATATTTATTTATTTATTTGTTAGATTTATTGGCCGCCACTCCCAGCCGGTTCGGGGCGGCTAACATCAAGCACCACAATAAAACAACAAATCTACAGCAACAACAAAATCACAAAAATAAAACAATTCCTAAGAGATAACACAAGTCCTAAGAGGTAGCACATTACAGCTCAAAGGCCTGCCGGAATAGGGCCGGCTTGCAGGCCTTCCGAAAAGCCAACAGATTGCGCAAGGCTCGAACCTCCGGGGGTAGTGTGTTCCAGAGAACTGGGGCGATGATGGGGAACGCCCTCTCCGTGTTGGAAGTTAGGTGGGATTGTTTGACATTGGGCACGGCTAAAAGGTTCCACTCTTCAGATCTAAGTGTCCTCATGGGACAGTATGGGGTTAGGCGGTCCCTTAGGTACACTGGCCTTAAAAGTCAAGACTAACACTTTGAAGGTGATCCGGTACTCAATAGGAAGCCAGTGCAGTTCCTGCAGAATTGGTGTAATGTGGCAGCTCGCAGGGGCTTCTGCGAGCAACCGAGCTGCGGTGTTCAGCACCAGTTTGAGTTTCCGGCTCACCGACAGAGGCAGGCCAATCAGGGGCGGCCCGACCTAATTTGGGGGGGTACGCGAAGAAATTTTTCCCCCCAGCCGCCGCGTCTCTCACCGCCGCCGCCACGCCCACACCGCCGCCGGCCCCATCAGCCGCGGCACACCTCCGCTGCACACCTTTCTGCCGGCCGCACATGCGCAGAAGCACCTACAGGTGCTATAGCGCCTGTAGATGTTTCTGCGCACGCGCGGAATGTACGAGCACACGCACTCGCTCCCAGCGCGCCTGCCGCTTGGAGCCAGCGCGCGCATGCGTGCAGTGCAGGTTTTAAGATGCGCACTGGCTCCAAAGCGGCAGGCGCTTGGGAGGAGTGGGCGTGCTCGCAGCCATGCGCGCAGAAACGTCTACAGGCGCTATAGCGCCTGTAGGTGCTTCTGCGCACGCGCGGACGGCAGCGCAGGGCGGTGCGGCGGCGGTGGGGCGCGGAGTCGGCGCGGGCGGCACCCTCCCAGCCGGTGGTGCCCCTCCCAGCCGATGGCACTCTACGCGACCGCGTCGGTCGCGGACTCGCTGGGGCCGTCCCTGAGGCCAATGTAGAGAGCGTTACAGTAGTCTAACTTTGATATGACCGTAGCTTGGATCACCGTGTCCAGGTCGTGCCGAGACAAGTAAAGGGGCCAGCCTCCTAGCCTGGCGAAGATGGAAAAAACGCCACTCTGCTGACAGCGGAGATTTGCGCCTCCATTGACAGCAGAGGGTCCAGGAGAACTCCAAGACTCTTACTGAAGACGGCGGGCTTAACGCCACGCCGTCCAGGGTCGGAAGCTGGACATCCCTACCACCCGGACGACCCAGCCAGAGGATCTCCGTCTTCGCTGGATTCACCTTAAACCTACTGGCTCGCAGCCATCCAATTATGGCTTGAATCAAATATGAATCAAATCTGCAAATAAAGAAATCCACAAAAGTCACAAATTTTCAAAAAGAAATTTCCCCAAACAACCAGAATATTACTTGTTGGGAGTCACTGATGCAGAAATAAATTTAGACTCGAATGAAGATATCCTGTTGATGTTTATGACAAGAGCAGCCACAGATTAATTATGCAAAACTCTGGAAACAGAAGGTAATACTGGATAGAAACCAGTGGATAAAATCAATTAATTAAATAAATAAAAGATATGGACAAATTAACTTTTTTTTTAATTAAAGAGGACTACAGGAACCGCGCTTAAGCAGACAAACTGGCTGCAGGTCGATCAATATTTAGAAAAGAAAAACAAAAAATGAACAATATTCTAAGTTTGGACATAAAGGTGATTCATTTTTTTAAAGACATTTTTATCTTCTTTTTTTTTTCTTTAAGAGCCTTACTTAACTCAGAAGATCAATCAGGTAATAAATCTGGAACCGTGAAGGATTATAAGGAAGTCACAACTTTTTTCCTTTAATTATCATTTTTCTTTTTTCTTTTCTTTTTAATAATATTTTCTAATTATTATTACTATATATATTTTCTTACTATTTTTTCTTCTTTTCTTTTTCATATATACTGTGTATATATATATATATATCTCGTTTAAAGACTGTAACTATTATTATTATTAGCCAGGGGAGGGGCGGGACAGAGTCGGGGGAGGGGGCGGAGGCAGACCCTTCGGCCCCCCAGGTGATCAGTGACCGGAATTCTGGCCCTTGGGCCCGTAGAAGTTGGACAGCCCTGCTCTAGGAAATGAAAAAGCAACCGGAACCATAGAGAACCACAGCGCTACTCCTAGAGCGGCTTGGAGGACTGAGAGGGAAAAAAAGCCCTTTAAACCCCCAGGGAATTAGGCTAGATAGAAGGACAGAGGAGAAGGACATAAGTAAGGCTGAGAAGAGCGGGGTAAAATCCTGAAAAAATCCTGAAAATAAAGAAGGGGAGCAGGGAGTGAGAAGAGCACGGAGAGGAGAAGGAAAAGTACAGAATCAAGAAAAACCATAGAGGACAAATGGAGGTTCCTAGAGGAGTTCGGAAAACTGAAGAGGGAAAAGCTGGAGTGAGGGAGTGAGAAGAGCACTAATGAAGCAAGTCCTAGACCAGAGGTGGGCAACTATTTTATAATAATATTAATAATATTAATTCATTATATTTCCCTGCAAGGAAACCCAGGCATTTTATAATAATAATAATAATAATAATAATTCATTATATTTCCCTGCAAGGAAACCCAGGCATTTTAATATAATAATAATATTAATAATATTAATTCATTATATTTCCTTCCAAGGAAACCCAGGCATTTTATTATAATAATAATATTAATAATATTAATTCATTATATTTCCTTCCAAGGAAACCCAGGCATTTTATTATTATAATAATATTAATAATATTAATTCATTATATTTCCTTCCAAGGAAACCCAGGCATTTTATTATTATTATAATAATAGTAATAATATTAATTCATTATATTTCCCTGCAAGGAAACCCAGGTATAATAATAGGTCCCAGTGAATTGCACTCCAGAGAAGAAGGGAAATGTTGCCCCTTGATTTGCCTGTGCTTAAAACAGTGTCAGTCCTGTTTCCCTGCTTTGGACAATTTAGAACTAATTACAAAATTTTGTAAGTAACAACATATCAAATAAGTTTTTTTTTGAATGTTTTTTGTAAGTCATTACGTTAAGCATTAAAAAAAATCCCCCCCCCATTTGTTTTTAGAACCACGATTTTTGGGTTCTAAACCAACCCTAATAAATATATATATTTCCAATATGTATATCATGTCTTCATCGGTATAGCATTGAATTATTGCTGTAAGCCGGTCTGAGTCCCTCTATAGAGGTGAGAAGGTCGGGATACACAAATTTTAAATCAATCAATAAATAAACTCCACAAAGAAGATTATTTATTACAATAATACATTATCCCTAAAACTACATTTCTCTTTCAAATACTTCTAATGACATCTAATTGCAAATTAACAAATGGTGGTTAAAAAGTCTGGGAAAAAATGTAAGAAAACAATCAGGACCTTTGTATAAATGATGGATATAAATGAATGTAGAGACATCCTACCTACCAACCAGCACAAAAGACACATTTAGGGCCCTTCCACACAGCAATATATCCCAGAATATCAAGGCAGCTAATCCACAATAAAGAGCCCCCTGTGGCACAGTGGGTTAAGACAGTGTTTCCCAACCAGTGTGCCGGGGCACACTAGTGTGCCGTGAGCGATCATCAGCTGTGCCGTGGGAAATTGGAACCTCCCGGAAAAGGGGAGGGGGGAGAGTCTAGTGTGTTGAAGTATAAAAACCCTAAGAAACCTACCTCGATAAAGGCACAAAATTACAAACACCCCCTCCCCACCCATTGTCTACTTGGTCTCTCCCCCTCCATGCATTGGGAAGGCCCGCCTCCCTTTCCCCAAGTAGAGACCTCCTCTTGCCTCCTGGGGGTTCTGTGTGGGAAGTCTGGCCCAGTTCTATCATTGGTGGGGTTCAGAATGCACTATGATTGTAGGGGAACTATAAATCCCAGCAACTACAACTCCCAAATGGCAAGGTCTATTTCCCCTGAACTCCATCTGCGTTCATATTTGGGCATATTGAGTATTCATGCCAAGTTTGGTCCTGATCCAACATTGTTTCAGTCCACAGTGCTCTCTGGATATAGGTGAACTACAACTCCAAAACTCAAGGTTAATGCCACCAAACTCTTATAGGATTTTCTCTTGGTTATTGGAGTTCTGTGTGGGAAGTTTGTGTCTTTCTGCCATTCCTGCCAGGATATCTATGTTGAGTCATGGAAACAGACCCAGGTTTCACACTGAGTGTATAAATACATTTAAAAAACATATTAACTATATGTATTACTGTGTTAGAGTGTCATTTTGTGTCATTTTGGTCGGTGGTGTGCCCCAGGATTTTGCAAATGTAAAAAGTGTACCGCGGCTCAAAATAGATTGGGAAACACTGGGTTAAGCTGCTGAACTTGCTGATCGAAAGGTCACAGGTTCGAATTCGGGGAGTGGAATGAGCTCCCGCTGTTAGCCCCAGCTTCTGCCAGCCTAGCAGTTTGAAAACATGCAAATGTGAGTAAATAAATAGGTACCACTCCGGAGGGAAGGTAACGGTGCTCTATGCAGTCATGCCGGCCACATGAGCTTGGAGGTGTCTACGGACAATGCCGGCTCTTCGGCTTAGAAATTGAGATGTGTACCAACCCCCAGAGCCAGACATGACTGGACTTAATGGCAGGGGAAAACCATTACCTTTACCTTACCTGCTTTGAACTGGGTTATTTGAGTCCACTCTGCCATATATTCCAGTTTAATCTGGATTTTATAGAGCTGTGTGGAAAGGGGTCTAAATCTAGTATATGAGCAACCCTTATTATATCCCTGAGATCAGGGATGGGTTGATCCTCTGGTCAAAGAAAAGGTTTTCTCACAAAATGAACTGTACGCTGGACTCTGGAGTTGCAAACGACAGCCAGAAGAGGATTTCAAAAGTATTAAAGACTTCACCTGACTGTACACCAAGGTATGTTAATCCCTCCTGAAAACACAGGCAGTCCCCAAGTTATAAGCAGCTGACTTAGGTCCCTTCCACACAGCCATAGAACCCAGAATATCGAACCAGATAATCCATAATATCTGCTTTGAGCTGGATTATTTGAGCCCACACTGCCATATAATCCAGTTCAGTGTGGATTTTACACAGCTGTGTGAAAGGGCCCCTAAACCAGTGTTTCCCAACCAGTGTGCCGTGAGCGATCATCAGGTGTGCCGTGGGAAATGGGAACCTCCAACACCCTTTCTTCCCCCTCCTGCCGAACACTTTTTCTTCTCCACTCGGGCTCCCTTCTTCCCAGCCTCGCTCTGCTCGCTTTGCCTCGCTTTGCTCTGGGGCAGGTCTGCGCAGTAGGGCCCGCACGGGTCACGTCTCCCTCCCCTCCTGAACACGCTCACGCTGCCCCCTTGGATCAAAATGGCGGCAGTGTAGAAGAAAAAGTAAGTGTTGGGCAGGAGGGGGAAGAAAGGGCGCGAAGGGGAGGGGGAGGAAGAGGTCTCTGTCAAAAGCTGGCATGGGCAAACTTGGACCTTCCAGGTGTTTTGGACTCCAACTCCCACCATTCCTAGCAGCCTCAGGCCCTTTCCCCCCCTCAGCCATTTAAGCAGGAAAGGGCCTCAGGCTGTTAGGAATGGTGGGAGTTGGAGTCCAAAGCACCCAGAGGGCCAAAGTTTTCCCATGCCTGTTTTAGGGACCTTAAAGTGGTGAGCCTCCTTCCAACATTGTGATTCTGGATAGAAAACAAACAACAATAATCCCAGAAACTGTAACTCCCAAATGTCAAGGTCTATTTTCCCCAAAGTGCCTCTGTGTTAACATTTGGGCATATTGAGTATTCATGCCAAGTTTGGTCCAGATCCAACATTGTTTGAGTCCACAGTGCTCTCTGGATATAAGTGCACTACAAGTCCAAAACCCAAGGTCAATGCCCACCAAACTCTTATAGTATTTTCTCTTGGTTATGGGAGTTCTATGTGGGAAGTTTGCGTCTTTCTGCCATTCCTGCCAGGATATCTATGTTGTGTTCATCGAAACAGGCCCAGGTTTCACACTGAGTGTACACATACATTTAAAAACATATTAACTATATGTATCACTGTGTTAGAGTGTCATTTTGTGTCATTTTGGTTGGTGGTGTGCCCCAGAATTTTGCAAATGTAAAAAGTGTGCCGCGACTCAAAAAAAGTTGGGAAACACTGCCCTAAACGACTCTTCTTTCTTTCTTTCTTTCTTTCTTTCTTTCTTTCTTTCTTTCTTTCTTTACGAAATTTGTATGCCACCCTTCCCACCCCAAAAGGGACTCAAGAGTGGCTTACAAGATATATATACATACAATATATTATATTATTAGCACAGCATAATATCTAATTAGTTGCCACTGTGGGATTATTTGCATAACGCCTCTGATTGGCCAGCACCAACATTCTGACACTCTAAAGTGGCAGAGGGAGGAGGGTAAGAAAAAGGCCTAAGGCAGTCAGGCATGGTGGGAGTTTAAGGCCAAAATACTTTGCGACCCCCAACAATGACAGAACAAGACCAAACTTGGCACACAGAACCCCTAAGACCCACTTTACGTCCTGGTGCAGTTTGAGGGAGGATGGACCATGGATGACGGGACTTGCAGTACTTTAACTCAATTCCTTAGAGCATTGTGGCCCACACCAATGACGGATCAGGACCAAACTTGGCACACAGAGGCCCAATGGCCCACTTTACAACCTGGTGCGGATTAGGGCAGGATGGGCAACAAATGATGGGATTTGCAGTACCTTCACCCGATTCACTTCCCACAGAAGACTGTAGCCCCTACAAATGACAGACGGGGCCCAAACTTGCCACACAGAGTACTCGTGACACACTCTACATCCTGCTGCAGTTCTAAGGGGGATGGACCATGGATGATGGGACTTGCAGTACCTCCAGTAATTTCATGACACCACTGCAACTCCCAATAATGATGGATCAAGGCCAAACATGCCACACAGAGCCACCATGACCCACTCTACATCCTGGTGCAGTTGAGAGGAGGACAGACCACAGATGATGGGACTTGCAGTACCTTCAGTAATTTCATGACACCACTGCAACTCCCAATAATGATGGATCACAGCCAAACTTGGCAGACAGAGCCTCCACGACCCACTCTACATCCTGGTGCTGTTTGGAGGGGGATGGACCATGCAGGATGGGACTCGCAGTGCCTTCACTAACTTCCTGACACTACTGCGAGCCACATAAATAACTGCTAAAGACCAACTAATACCTTTCTGAAATTACCCGGGCACCACCGGGTCCCCAAGCTAGTAAAGACTTAAAATAGTAGTAGTATAACTACTGAACAATGTATAAATATTAAAATAAATATCTTGTTTTATCATCTTGTTTAAAAAAATTATTTTTGGTTTTTATTTTATTTTATTTATTTTACTTTATTTTGTTTTATATTATTTTCACCCTCCCCCTTCTTTTGTCTAAGTCTTGCTGTGTTTAAAATAATTATATAAAAATTATTTATTTAAATAAGTAATTTTATTTTGTTTAAATAAATGTTATTTATATTTTATAAATAATATAATATATTAATATCATATGATATAATATAATGTTACATTACATTATAATTTAATATAATATAATATATTATAATGTCAATATATTGCATTATGTTATAGTATAATAATTGTAATGTAATACTACTACTACTAGTAATAATAATAGTATGATTACGGTATGGTGTGTTGTATATGCATTTGGTATTGGTGGTGTTGTAATGTAACACATTATAATACTGCCAATGATACTGTGATATAATAATTATATCGTGATATTATAATTTGTATATTTGTATTACATGCAATATTGTTAACAATATTGCGATATGTTGTAGTGCAATATGATGTGTAGTGCTGATGTTGTGCTATGATAGTAATGTTAATTGTTGCTTTTTTAGTTTGCTGTAAGCCAGTGTTTCCCAACCTTTTTTGAGCCGTGGCACATTTTTTACATTTACAAAATTTGTTTGAATGTTTTTATTCTACTTGAAATGTTGTTTTATGTTTTTATGTTATTGTATTGATATGTATTTCTGGGCTTGGCCTGATGTAAGCCGCCACGAGTACCTTTCAGGGAGATGGTGGCAGGGTATAAATAATAATAATAATTATTATTATTTTGCACATGTGGCCCGCTCCTTTTATTTTGTTTAAATGTTTTTATTCTACTCGAAATGTTGTTTTATGTTTTTATGTTATTGTATTGATATGTATTTCTGGGCTTGGCCTGATGTAAGCCGCCACGAGTCCCTTTCAGGGAGATGGTGGCAGGGTACAAATAAAGTTTTTTATTATAATAATAATATAATAATAATGAAGATAATATGTAGCTGAAATTGTATTTGTATTTTGTACCTTGTTTTTGTTGCTGGATTTCTTGAATTTGTTTTTAAACCTTAAAGTGTTTTGTATGTCTTCCGAGTGTGAACCGCCCTGAGCCTTTGGTGAGTGGCGAGTATAAATTGAAATAAATAAATAAATAAAAATAAAATAAATTGCGGTTTTTCACATATTGCAAAAGGTCCTGGAAACTAACCCCAGCAATAAGTGAAGGAGCACTGTATATTTATTTACTGCATTTGTATACCGCTGGTCTCAGCTCTCAGGTGAGACTCAGGGCGGTTTATTATTTATTTATTTATTTCCACCATTTCTACCCCGCTCTTCTCAACCCCAGAGGGGGGACTCAGAGCGGCCTAACAACGGCAACAATTCGATGCCAAAAACACAGTGTACATATAATAAAAACCAAAAACAGTTAGAATTTAAATACATTAAAATACAGTTAGCATTAAAATACATTAAAATACAATTAGCATTAAAATACATCACATACCTTCACATAAGTTAAAAACAGTATTCTGTCCATAATAGCAGCATTGGGCCATGTCCACCAGCTTGCCATTACAATCCAATCTAAAGTGCTGTATCGTGCTAATGTGCAAACGCCTGGCCCCATACCCAGGATTTCACTTTTTTCCTGAATGCCAGGAGAGATGGGGTTGATCATATGTCGCTTGGAAGTGCGTTCCACAGACGGGGAGCCACCACCGAGAAGGCCCTTTCTCTCGTCCCCACCAAACGCGTTTGAGAAGTTGGCGGGAGCGAGAGCAGGGCCTCCCCGAATGATCTTAAATTACAAGGTGGGATGTAGCGGCAGGTGCGTTCGGACAAGTAAGCTGGGCCAGAACCGTACAGAGCTTTAAAGGTCAAAACCAGCACTTTGAATTGAGCCCGGAAGTGGACAGGCAGCCAGTGGAGCTGACACAACAGGGGGGTGGTATGCTCCCTGTATGTCGCTCCGGTTAACAATCTGGCTGCTGCCCGTTGGACTAGCTGCAATTTCCGAACTGTCTTCAAAGGCAGCCCCACGTAGAGTGCGTTGCAGTAATCTATTCAGGATGTGACCAGAGCATGGACGACCGTAGCCAGATCAGACTTCCCAAGGTACGGGCGCAGCTGGCACATGAGTCTCAACTGTGCAAAAGCTCCCCTAATAAAAACATTATCCAATCTCGTTTTCCAGTCATTCCAATTCCTATGTCTTTATTATTATTATTATTATTATTATTTATTCGTCGCATTTCTATCCCGTCACTTCTCAACTCAGGACGGCTTTACATTGGGCCCCGTTAAGAGGCCACAAATTACAAATTACAATCACAAATTAGACATCATTAATAAAAACAATACATAATTAAAAACCATATATAAGCCATCGTTAGAAACAGTACAAACAGTACTGTTACCTGGCATTTTCAAACACTTGCTCAAACAACCAAGTCTTTGCCCAGGCCTTGACTCTTTGCCCAGGTCTTGACTCTTTTCCGAAATGTTGAGAGGGAGGAGGCTGACCTAATGTCCCCGGGAAGGGCGTTCCATAGCCGAGGGGCCACCACTGAGAAGGCCCCGTCTCTCGACTCCACCAAACGTGTTTGTGACTCAGGCGGGATCGAGAGCAGGGCCTCCCTGGATGATGTTAAAATCCTAATAGTTCTATTTTAAGACGCTTTACTTTCCTATTATATTCTAGGATACAAGACCCAGAATCCTCAGCCAGGAAGGTCCTGGGCCTCACTAAACTACAAGACCCAGAATCCTGCAGGAAAGAGGCAGCCACAGGGTTTCTTTCTTTCAGGTGGGATGCATACTCTAGGGCAGGCCTGGGCAAAGTTGGGCCTTTCAGGTGTTTTGGACTTCAACTCCCACAATTCCTCACAGCCTCAGGCCCCTTTGTGGGAGTTGAAGTCCAAAACACCTGAAAGGCCCAACTTGGCCCAGGCCTGCCTTAGAGGGACTGAGTTTTCCTTTGGAAGGGGCCTGAGGCTGTGAGGAATTGTGGGAGTTGGAGTCCAAAACACCTGAAAGGCCCAACTTTGCCCAGGCCTTCCGAAGGAAGGAAGGGGCCTGAGGCTGTGAGGAATTGTGGGAGTTGGAGTCCAAAACACCTGAAAGGCCCAACTTTGCCCAGGCCTTCCGAGAAGGACGGAAGGGGCCTGAGGCTGTGAGGAATTGTGGGAGTTGAAGTCCAGAACACCCGAAAGGCCCAACTTTGCCAAGGCTTTCCGAAGGAAGGAAGGGGCCTGAGGCTATGAGGAATTGTGGGAGTTGAAGTCCAAAACACCTGAAAGGCACAAGGTTGCCCAGGAAGGGGCCTGAGTCTGTGAGGAATTGTGGGAGTTGAAGTCCAAAACACCTGAAAGGCCCAACTTTGCTTTGGCCTTCCGAAGGAAGGAAGGGGCCTGAGGCTGTGAGGAATGGGAGTTGGACTCCCAAACACCTGAAAGGCCCAACTTTGCCCAGGCCTTCCGAAGGAAGGGGTCTGAGGCTGTGAGGAATTGTGGGAGTTGGAGTCCAAAACACCTGAAAGGCCCAACTTTGCCCAGGCCTTCCGAAGGAAGGAAGGGGCCTGAGGCTGTGAGGAATTGTGGGAGTTGGAGTCCAAAACACCTGAAAGGCCCAACTTTGCCCAGGCCTTCCGAAGGAAGGAAGGGGCCTGAGGCTGTGAGGAATTGTGGGAGTTGGAGTCCAAAACACCTGAAAGGCCCAACTTTGCCCAGGCCTTCCGAAGGAAGGGGTCTGAGGCTGTGAGGAATTGTGGGAGTTGGAGTCCAAAACACCTGAAAGGCCCAACTTTGCCCAGGCCTTCCGAAGGAAGGAAGGGGCCTGAGGCTGTGAGGAATTGTGGGAGTTGGAGTCCAAAACACCTGACAGGCCCAACTTTACCCAGGCCTTCTGAAGGAAGGGGTCTGAGGCTGTGAGGAATTGTGGGAGTTGGAGTCCAAAACACCTGAAAGGCCCAACTTTGCCCGGGCTCTAGGGTGATGATAAGGCATGCTCCAGCTGTGTGGGCCTCCAACTCCCAGAAGCCTTAGCCATCTTGTTCAATGGCCAGGAATTCTGGGAGTTGGAGTCCCACATTAGCAATGGGAGGCTGCCTGATTCAGACCAATGGCCTAGTCAGTTCAGCATCCTGTCTCCCATTCACTCTGGGTCCTTTCCACTGTAGGCATGGCCAAACTTGGGCCCTCCAGGGGTTTTGGACTTCAACTCCCAGCATTCCTCGCAGCCTCAGGCCCTTTCCTTTCCTAGGAGCCTGAGGCAGCGAGGAATGCTGGGAGTTGAAGTCCAAACCCCCTCTGGAGGGCCCAAATTGGACCAATGCATGAGCTTTCTCATCCTTCCGATTTGCATATGGTCCTCTGATTGGCCAGCCTCAACGTTCGAACATCCTTAAGCGGCTGAGAGAACCTCCGCCTTTGCCCTCACCTGCTGGCCCCGGTGACGACGGCCACCTTCTGCATCTCTGCCCGGCTCGAAGGACGCGCCGAAGCCGAAAGCAGGGCGGCGGAGCCGGCTGTGGAAAGCAACCCCGGCTCAAGCCACGCCCCTCGCTTTGCATATCTCACCCTCGCCCAATGAGAGCCGCCCCCAAGGGAGCTCAGGGCAGGGCGGAGTGGCGTGAGGGTAGTCCGAGGGCGAGTGGGCGGGGAGCTGGGCCTCCGCTGCTTTCGCAGGAGTGGCTGGCAGCGCTGCGGTGGGCGGGGCGCGCCTGTCGTTCGGGCGTGCCATTGGCTGGGGAGCTGGGCGCACGAGAGCCCGGCTGTCATTCATTCCCTCCTGTCGAGCTGCGTCCACTGAGGGCCTCCAGGTGGCGCTAGAGCAGTGTTTCTCAACCTGGGGGTCGGGACCCCCAGGGGGGTCGCGAGGGTTTCAGAGGGTCGCCAAAGGCCATCAAAACCATATATTTCTGGTGGTCTTAGGAAGCCCTTTGGCAGAGAAAGTTGAAGAACTCTCCGCTTGTCCTTCTCTTTCTTTTTGGAAACAGACTGCTCAATTCTCCCACCTAAAGCTCTCCTTTGTGTGATTGGCAGGCCTCCCAGCCAATGGGAGGGCTGTTTCTGAGACTCAAGCAGGGAGGGGGAGAGCAGGCGTGCTCAGCACATGGCAGCATGATGCACATGTGTGGGTGAGGGAGAGTGTGTGGGATGGAGGCTCAACCCAACAAGTCCCTTCAAGGCATGAGGATTCTGTGTAGGAAGTTTGACCCAATTCTATCATTGATGGGGTGCAAGGGCTCTTTGATTGTAGGTGAACTATAAATCCCAGCAACTACAACTCCCAAATGTCAAGATCTATTTTCCCAAACTCCACATTTGGGTATATTGAGGATTCGTGTCAAGTGTGGTCCAGATCCATCCTTGTTGAGTCTATAGTGCTCTCTGGATGTAGGTGAACTACAACTCCCAAACTCAAGGTCAATGCCCACCAAACCCTTCCAGTATTTGCTGTTGGTCATGGGAATATTGAGTGCCAAGTTTGTTTCAATGCCATTGTTGGTGAGTTCAGAATGCTCTTTGATTGTAGGTGAACTATAAATCCCAGCAACTACAACTTCTAAATGACAAAATCAACCCTCCTCCCCCCCCCCCCCCACAAAAATACAGTTATGAAGTAGCAATGAAAATAATGTTATGGTTAGGGGTCACCACAACATGAGGAACTGTATTAAAGGGTCGCGGCATTGGGAAGGTTGAGAAACACTGCGCTAGAGGGACGTTTTGGCTGCAATGCCAACCCAAGGGATCTTCTGAGCAAGGTGAGTGGCAGTGAGTGACAGGTTGTCTTCATATTCGATCCCTTCCAGTCCGGCTTCCGTATTGGGCACGGGACGGAGACCGTGCTTGTCGCCATTACAGACCAACTTCGCCGCCAGCTGGACCAGGGCGGGTCAGCCCTGCTCGTCTTGTTAGATCTGACAGCAGCGTTTGACACGGTAGACCACGCACTGTTGACCCACCGTTTAGCCGGCTCCGGGGTCGGGGGGACCGTCCTTAAATGGGTGGCCTCCTTCCTCCGGGACCGGGGACAACGTGTGGAGGGGGGCGGGGAGGTCTCCGGGAGACTCCCACTTGACTGTGGGGTCCCCAAGGGGGCCATCCTCTCCCCCTTATTATTCAACGTTTACATGCGCCCCCTGGCCCAGCTGGCCCGCGACTTTGGTCTGGAGTGCTGATGACACCCAGCTTCTGCTGAGAATGGACGGCAGGCCGGACACCGTACCCGATTGTTTCCACCAGTGCCTGGAGGCCGTGACTGGTTGGCTGCGGGCCAGCCGGCTGAAGGTGAATCTGTCGAAGACGGAGATCTTGTGGCCCGGTCGGCCTGGACTGGATGAGTGCCGGTTGCCTACCCTAGATGGCGAACGGCTTAGCCCTCTATATAACAGGTGGGGACCGTGTTTAAACAAAGCCTAAAGAACACAATAGAACTGAATGGAAATAATCACTGTACAGTTAATAATCACAAACGTGTAGACTTTATATATCAAGAGTAAATATCATAATGACATCAAAGTGGGATGTAGCATACATACAAATAAACCTAAGGGTCATAACACGGCCAACACACTCTCAGGAGGAGAGAAAGAATAGTCTCTGAAACCCTGAAGTTGAGATTCAGTCCCTGAAAAAGGACAAGTAAATAAGGGAACGTCCCAAATGATAATGTCCACAGGGGCAGAAACAACTCAGTGGTAATGCTCACTGTAGGGTTGTAACTCACACGTGGAGGCCTCCGAGCAGTGAGAGTGGTTGGGGAGGCCGGAGCAGTCCAGTATGCCGTGCCTGTAGTAGTGAACAAACACGGAGCCGGCTGTTCGGGCAGAAAAGCCGCTGTAGAATCGCGCACTGTTCCTGGAAATCCAGGCAGGGAACAGTCGCGTATGTAAACAAACCACAAAATGCGGGCCCGAATGCCGGCTCCGTGTTTGTTCACTACTACAGGCACGGCATACTGGACTGCTCCGGCCTCCCCAACCACTCTCACTGCTCGGAGGCCTCCACGTGTGAGTTACAACCCTACAGTGAGCATTACCACTGAGTTGTTTCTGCCCTGTGGACATTATCATTTGGGGACGTTCCTTATTTACTTGTCCTTTTTCAGGGACTGAATCTCAACTTCAGGGTTTCAGAGACTATTCTTTCTCTCCTCCTGAGAGTGTGTTGGCCGTGTTATGACCCTTAGGTTTATTTGTATGTATGCTACATCCCACATTGATGTCATTATGATATTTACTCTTGATATATAAAGTCTACACGTTTGTGATTATTAACTGTACAGTGATTATTTCCATTCAGTTCTATTGTGTTCTTTAGAACGGCTTAGCCCGTCACCTGTTGTTAAGAGCTTGGGTGTCCAACTGGACCTCCTGCTGACCATGGAGACCCAGGTCTCCGCGGCCAGCAGGGGCGTCATTTTTCACCTATGACAGGCTGGGCGACTGGCACCCTACCTTTCAGGGGCGACCTGGCCACGGTGATCCAAGCGACGGTCATCTCGAGACTGGACTACTGTAACGCCCTCTACATTGGCCTTCCCTTGTCGACAATCCGGAAACTCAAGCTGGTGCAGAATGCCGCTGCTCGCTTGCTGGTGGGAGGTGAGGGAGCACATTACGCCCATCCTCCGGCAGTTGCACTGGCTACCCATTGAGTACCGAATTGCCTTCAAGGTGATGGTTTTAACCTTTAAGGCCTTGCACGGCCTAGGGCCTGCGTACCTGAGGGACCGCCTTGCCCCGTACATTCCCCCGAGATCACTACGTTCGGAGGAGTTGAACTTGCTCCTGGTACCATCAGTCTGCGCCTGTCACTTGTCCACGACCAGGCAAAGAGCCTTCTCTGTGGCAGCTCCGACGCTCTGGAACTCCCTCCCGGACGACGCCCGAGCCATTACAGAGCTCATCCCGTTTCGCAGGGCCTGCAAGACCGCCCTTTTTAGACTAGCCTTTGATTAGGCAAACAAACCCAGCGTAATTTCTCCTGTGTAATCGGTACCCTGGCCCAGGGAATGCCATTGTATTTTATTTTATGTCTCGGGATGTGATGTTGCGTTTTATGTCTGTATTTTATTGTATGGCTGCATGGATGTCCCGAGCCTGCAGGGAGGAGCGGAATACAAGATGGAATAATAAATAAATAAATATATGCAGGTAAAGAGCTCTGTTGTCAATGCTGGCCTCTTAGGGCCCTTCCCACACATTGAACTGGATTCTATTATATTTATTTATACAAGTAAAACAAATATACAATTATAATATCACAATATCATTAGTAGTATTGTATTGTATCAATGTGTGTACAATATACTATACCAGGGCTGTCCAACTTCTACGGGCCCAAGGGCCGGAATTCCGGTCACTGATCACCTGGGCGGCCGAAGGGTCTGCCTCCGCCCCCGGCTCCAATCTACTTACAATTGACCTTGAGTTGTGGAGTTGTAGTTCACCTCCATCCAGAGAGCACTGTGGACTCAAATAGTGATGGATCTGGACCAAACTTGGCATGAATACTCAATATACCCAAATGGGAACACTGCTGGATTTGGGGGAATGTTTCCTAATACCTTTAAGAACATAAGAACATAAGAAGAGCCATGCTGAATCGGGCCTCAGCCCATCTAGTCCAGCATTCTGTGTCACACAGTGGCCCACTAGTTGTACGCGGGGATCTCGAGCAGAAAGGAGGGCAAAACCCTCACCTGCTCCCGACCCCCCACAACCAGTACCTGGGGAAAATCCTGCCTGCCTCCATCAACACAGAGGTGGCACTTGGATGTCCATTTCAGTAACTACTGATTCCCTTGGTATCCATGAGTCTGTCTAATCCTGCCTTGAAGCTGTCCAGGCTGACCGCTGTCACAACCTCTTCTGGAAGTGAGTTCCATAACCCAATGACCCTCTGGGTGAAGAAATATTTCCCTTTATTAGTCCTAACTTTCCTACCTTGGAGCTTTAGGGAGTGCCCCCTAGTCCTAGTATTGTGTGACAGAGAAAATAATTTTTTCTTTATTCACCTTTTCTATCCCATGCATGATTTTATACACTTCGATCAAGTCACCTCTTAAACGCCGTCTTTCAAGGCTGAAAAGACCAAGGCGTTGCAACCTGGTTTCTTAAGGGAGCTGCTCCATCCCTTGGATCATTTTTGTTGCCCTTCTTTGTACCTTTTCCAGTTCCGTTATATCCTTCTTGAGGTGCGGAGACCAGAAGTGTACACAGTACTCCTGTAGTTGGGGTTCTTTGCCCCGATGTGCATGACTTTACACTTGTTTAGGTTAAAATGCATTTGCCACTTTGTTGCCCATTCACTCAATTTCGAGAGATCTTTCTGGAGCTCTTTACAGTCAGTTTCATTTTTAACTACCCTAAACAGTTTAGTGTCGTCTGCAAACTTTGCTACCTCACAATTTAGTTGTTAGTTATGGTGTTGTTGGGGTCATGGCTGTGTTGTTGTGGGTTGTTCTGGTGGGTGGGATGTTGAAGTCCTGTGGAGTTGTTGCTGTGTGGTGTTGCTGGCATTCTGCATAGCTTGTGGATATGCAATGTTTTTTGTCTTTCCCTCTGCTGTGTTGATGTAGAGGTTGATGTTTCTGTGGGTGGGGTACTCTGGAAGTGAGTGGAGGTACTTGAAATCCCATCATCCATGGTGTGCCCTCCCCTAAACTGCAGTTGGATGGAGTGTAGGTCATGGGGGCACTGTGTGCCAAGTTGGGTCTTTATCGGTCTTGCTTCTGGGCCACAGTGGTCTGTGGGGAATGAAGGGTTTGAAAGTACTACAAATCCCATAATCCATGGAGGTACATCAAATCCCATCATCCATGGTCCACCCTCCTCCAAACTGCAGTAGAATGTAGCGTGGGTCATAGGGGCTCTGTGTGCCAAGGTAGGTTACTGTAAATTCAGGCCATACACAATGTCCCATGAGCTGAGGCCTAGTCGGGAAAATCAAGTTAATGAAGCCTTACTGTCAATTCAGAGCGTAAACAGCATCCCATTAAGTGAGGCCTAGTCAGGAAAATCATGTTAATGAAGCCTTACTGTCAATTTTGGGCGTGGTCTGTGATTTGTAGGGGTGTAAATTTTCTGTGGAAGTGAATGAATTGGGTGTTTGTGTTGGCGACTGCCTCAGGCCTTTGCCTTATCCTCCTCTGCCAGTTTAGAGGTTGGAATGTTCATGTTGGCTGGCCAATAGAGACGTTATGCAAATACTCCTCACTGGCAACCAATCATGTGTCAGAATGTGGAGGCTGGGAGATCGCTGGCGGCTGCGGAGGATGCTGGGAAATGTAGGTTTTTGTATCATTGTTTGGGGGCCTTCTAGGTTTTGTGGGGAAAGTTTTTTTGCTAAAAACCTACCGTGCCTGAGGCCTATTTTTGTTGCCAAGTTTGATGTCTCTGCCTTGTAAGGTTTCTCTGCTTAGGACGGTTGTTCCATGACGGGACCTCTTTTATATAATAGATAATATCACAATATGATTAGTACTATTATATTGTATCAATGTGTGTACAATCTACTATACCATACTCATATTATAATCTATCTAACTATCTATCTATCTATATATGTATATAATAAAAGTCCGTGTTTGCAGGCTGTGGTGCGGTGGTGCGGAGGGAGGAATATGTGCCAGCGTTTCGATTGGCTGCCACTGTGGGATTATTTGCATAAAGGGCACTGATTGGCCAGCCTCAGAAGTCCAACATTCTAAGGCACCAGACAGAGGGGCTTGGTTGCCATGGAGTATTTGCATAAAGGACTCCGATTGGCCATCGCCAATCCAACATTCTAAGGCGACGCAGAGGGAAAAGGAAAGGCCTCAGGCAGTCAGCCACTGCGGCCCACAGCAATGACGGATCAGGACCAAACTAGGCACACAGGGGCCCCATGACCCACTTCACAATCTGGTGTGGTTTTAGGGCGTGAGGGCCACGAATGATGGTATTTGCAGTACATTCACCTCATTCTCTTACAAAACAACTGTGTAGCACCTAAAAATCACATACCATGCCCAAACAGCCCCAGACAGAAAGGATTGGCTGCCACTGAAATCGGTTTGCATAACGGACTCTGAATGGCCATCCACATTCCAACATTCTAAGGTAACTCAGAGGAAAAAGGAAAAGCCTAAGTCAGTCAGAACACTGCGACCCACAGCAGTGACGGCTCAGGACAAAAATAGGCAAACAGGGGCCCAATGGCCCACTTCACAACCTGGTGTGGTTTAGGGCAGGATGGGCCACGAATGATGGGAATTGCAGTACATTCACCTCATACACTTCCCAAACAACACTGTAGCCCCTATAAATCACAGTCAGGCCCAAAATTGACAGCAAGGCTTCCTTAACTTGATTTTCCTGACTAGGCCTCAGCTCATGGGATATTGTTAGGCTTCTTCAACTTGATTTTCCTGACTAGGCCCCCAACAATGACAGAACAAGACCAAACTTGGCACACAGACCCCCCAAGAGACCCCCTACATCCTGGTGCAGTTTGAGGAGGGATGGACCATGGATGATGGGACTTACAGTACTTTAATTCACTTCCTTAGAGCACTGTGTCCCACACCAATGGCAAATCAGGACCAAACTTGGCACACAGAGGCCCAATGACCCACTTTTCAACCTGTTGCGGTTTATGGCAGGGGGTGGCCCACATATGATGGCATTTCCAGTACCTTCACCCGATTCACTTCCCACAGAACATTGTAGCCCCCTATCACAGACCAGGCCCAAACTTGACACAGAGTACCCATGACCCACTCTACATCCTGCTGCAGTTTGAAGGAGGATGAACCATGGATGATGGGACTTGCAGTATCTTCACCACTTCCTGAAAACAACGCGACCTCATCTTATGACCAATACAGACCAAAATTGGCACACAGAGCCCCCTTGACCCACTCTACATCCTGGTGCTGTTTCAGGAGGATGGACCACAGATGATGGGACTTGAAATTACCCACTCACCTTCCGAGACCGCTGCAACCCTCATCCAATGAATGATCAAGACCAAACGTGACACACCGAGCCCCATGACCCACTCTATCTCTTCTACTGCAGTTTGGAGGAGGGTGGACTGTGGATGATGGGACTTGAAGTACCAAAGACCAACCTTGGCACACAATGCCTTTCTCAAATAACCGGGCACCACCGGGTCCCCAAGCTAGTATTCTATAAAGGGCACTCTTGCCTTACTTGGTTTTTAGAGAAGTGTCAACAATCATGAGAATAAGGATGATCAAGAAACAAAACCACAATAAACACAACTCTCCTAAAATAGTGATCCATGTGGTCCAAAATATAATTTCTTTACTACAAGGGGACATTGATATCTGCTGGGGTTTGTTTCCAGGACCACTCTAAATACCAAAAATCGTGGATACCCAGGTTTCATTATATACAATGGTGTCACAAAGTGCTGCCCCGATACAAAAATGGAAAAATCTAATTTGTTGAATACACACACAATCCATAGATGTAGAATCTGTAGATACAGAGGGTCAACTGTATGAGGTTTGGAACCCTAGTCCGTGAGCTGCTTTTTGCCAACGATGCTGCCTTTGTTGCCCATTCAGAAGCAGCCCTGCAGCGCCTCACATCCTGCTTTGCAACAGCTGTTTGCTGGAAGTCAGCCTGAAGAAAATGGAAGTCCTCTACCAGCCCGCACCACAGGAAGAACACCATCATCCCCGTCAGCATAGGGCTCCTGTGCTTCAGTCCGTTCAG
>JARBWK010001007.1:0-22224 GCA_030556195.1 Anolis apletophallus | reverse complement strand
CTATTCTCTGGTTCAATAAAATATACTTGTATGTCTAGCAAGAGGGTTATAGAAAGATTAACCTCCTAAGCAGGGAGACACAGGACTGGTCATTGACAGGTAGAAGTTGGAACCAGATTTCTTTCTCACTGGTATACAGAATAATTGCAATTAATCTCTATATGCAGTCTTCAGCAAAGAGAATTATGTGTACTATCTTATGTACCAGATTTTGGGCTCAGAGGGATGCAAATGGTGTCTAAAATCAGTGCTCTGTAGATGCAAAATGCATTAATGCAGTAGATTTTTTGTTTTTGGAAAGCACATGAATCTGCCGTGGCTGGGGTAGATCACATGGCCACTTTCCACATAATTCACTTCGCAGATAATGCACATGAAATACAGCTATGACAAATCACCTGGACACCTCTCACAAAATTCACATCTGTCAGGAAAAATATGTGTATGGCTGGACCATTCATATGCAGATTACTGCCATTTGGGATTGCATCATAGAAGAAAACATGTCCCATATGAAGATGTTACCAGAATTAGCCAAAATAGTAATTATCCCTGGTTTCTGGAACAAGACAGAAATAGAGACAATCAAAATTGCCTGTATGTCAGTAGTGCAGGAAGGTCAGCTCACCAACCATTAACCTTATTTTGTCTTTCAGTCCTAAGGCATGGGGAACCGTCTTTTGAATATCTTTGCTATAAGAACCCTCTGGTGAAACAATCCAAAATAAAACAAAAGTGCCAGTAAACAACACCCCAGGTCAGATAGCATCCAATGAAGAAGTGGGGTACAGCAGATGACAATTATGAGTTTTACTATGTCTAATGATGTAGTTGGATTCAAACTGAAGTGAAACTCAACTGTTGACATACTTAGAGGTGAAAGGAAATTCCAATGCTGGAGGACTCATATTATAGCAACATGGAATGTGAGCAGCACGAAGCAGGGAAAGCTAGACATAGTAAAATGAGAAATGGAACATAACTCATTTTTGTTATACCTGGGACAGAGAGCTATAATAGGTAAAGATAAGACATTTTGAGTCAGATAATTACACAGTGTTTTACTCAGGAAATGAAATTTGAAGAAGAAAATGAAATGGCAATAATAGAGAGCACAGATATAACAAAAGCAGTCAAAGGATATGAGTTGATCTCATGTATAAATCAAGGGCCTGTTTTGGAGTCAAAATTACAGATTTTAATATGACCCACTGATAAGTCGAGGTCATTCCACAAAAGAGGAGAAAACACTAATGTTGACTTGGGACCAGCTGTCCCCAGCCATCACCATCATTTACCCACCCAAGCATTCAAAAAGGCCAGAAGAGGTCCATGGCAGAGACAATCAAGGGGATCATTGCTTCTTTTAAGTTCTCCTGGGAGAGACTAAACTTTTGCTTTTCACCACTCTACTCAGAGAAGGGGATAGTATCTTTATTATGAGTTAAGGTACAGTATTCACATTGACCCGTGGATAAAACAACCCAGTTTTTTGAAGGGGGTTGATTTTTTAAAATTACTAGACTTCTAAATGATTATTTATGGCAGGGGTCTTCAAATTTTTGAAAGAGTTCTTGCTCCTCAGACTGCTGAGGGGCTGGACTACATAAATAATTCCTATGCATGCTACACATCTTATTTGTAGAGCAATAAAATAAATAACAATTTTAACCAACATAATCTTACCAGTATTTTAATTGGAAGTGTGGGCCTGCTTTTGGCTGATGAGATAGTAAAGTTAATCAGAATTGTTGTGGTTGTGTGCTTTCAAGTAGTTTCAGACTTAGGGTGACCCTAAGCCTACAGTTTAGAGTGGTGGTCAGACCAATGACCTTGGAGGGCTGTACCTGGCCTGCAGGCCTTAGTTTGGGAACCCCTGGTATAAGGTAATGCAAAATCCGACTGCATTCTATCAAAAAGACTTATTTGAAGGTATAGGATTGAACGCCATGGATAGCTCATCTAAATAGCACATTTATCCTGATCTAAATAGCACATAATCATTGTATGCACAAATAGCTTCAGTGCAAATGACATTATCCTGAATGCATAAAAATTGTAATTGTTTGCTCACTTTCACTTTCATGCACACATATATGCATTCACATCTTCACACAATTTCAAGAGACTGTTAAGTTGACATATTTTTAGTTAAAGGATATTGTTAGCACATTGGTAATTCTCTTAGGACTGCCATAGCACTAGATAGCAACTGAAGAAAAATGTTGGTCTTAAAGACCAGAGCTCAAATCACTGTTTTGTCATGGAGTCAGTGGCTAACTCCTCAATTGTTTGCTGCCAGCTATCAGACTTGCTTGTTGTAACAAAAGGGAGAAAAAGGAAAAAAAAGCAAAGGATAAGAACCCTGTGTGTAGAAATCCTAAGCACATTTTAAAAGACTCCCCACTCCTGGTATAGTATTGATGTATAAAAGTGGCCGATTATTTGGAGTTATAATGTTGTTCTGTATAGGTTACTCCAGAATTAAACAGAATAAACACTGTCTGTTTAATATGGAGTCAAAGTTTCTTTTTAGCTAGAGGACAATATACTCAGCTTTTCTGAAAGCAAACAGCACAGAATTAAAATATTACATACATCCTTCAAAAAGCTTTCTGAGCTGTTCTAAAACACATTAAGAATCTGGGAGCTTGCGGGGCTCCTGAAGGTATAATGAGTTCAAAAGACTGCAGACGTTATCCAATATGACAGTAAGTGAGAGAGGTTTTATTTAAATTCTCTGAAATATTCTAACATTGCCATCAAAGGAGGCTCACCACACCATATATTCAGGCTATTGGTATAATTGCCATTTGCTTTATCAACTTGAAAACAGAATCAGTCTATTTTTGGAGCTTTATTCCAAATATTTTTGAAAAAATGCCACATGATATTAATATATGTTAGCAGGCATTCCATTTTAACTAGCATACTCTGCCAGTAAGCTTTTAATTGTACTGCAGAGGAGAAGGATGCTTACAATAGGACAGGAATTGGTGTTTTATAGCTTTTTCCATGCCAGCTATGGAGAGTTAGAAAGTGCAAAGAATATTGGTTGGCAGCTACTCCATCATGCAACCTCTGTGGTTATGCTCAATTTCTTTCCTTTCTTCTTTTCTTTCTTGAGTTATAGGGCATTGATACACTAGTAAAATGGCACTTTTCACTATATCTCAGATAATATTCATATAACTCAGAGAACAGAAAATAATAGGAGCACTGCAACAAAAATGGAATTGTCCTAGTGCAAATCCAAGAAATAATGGAAAGAGTAGACACAAAAGAGCTATGGCATGAAAACTCGCCCTTCTTTAGACCAACCTGGATGCGTTACATAGTTGGTTCTGTATATCTACACATTTTGTATCCATGGTGAACCAGCTATGGGCTTGAAAAACTTTGCAAAAGAAATCCATAAACAAACCTACATTTGTGTATTAAAAGCAGACACCCTTTGACAACATTGCCACATATAATAGGCCTTGAGCATCCATCAATTTGGGTACTGATGGGAGGTCCTGGAATCCAATCCCAGCAGATACCTAGACCCCACCGCATTTTCAAATACCATTCATGAAAGAGGAATGGTGTATATTCTGTCCACATGAGGGAGCACATCATTCTCTGACTATTTTATCAAGTACTTTTTATAGGCTTAGATTGATTTCTGCAAGTTAGGGAAAGTAAAACACAAGGCACTTCATTCAGACACCTTCACTTGATGACACTAACTGTGATATCAGGACCTGAACAATGTTAAAATTAGACTGTCTTTGTCCCCAGTGGAGAGGGAGGAAAAAAAATCTTAATATTCATCCTGCCTAATTTTCCAGATACAATATTAGACTCAGCGTAATGCTGATTCCTGACCTGCATGTGGCTAGTGATGAAGCAAATTAATTTACACAAATAAAGGCAGCAAAAAAACCTGAACGGCAGATGTATTGGGTTGTTGACCTACATCAGCCATCTTCATTTGTATGGGAAGGAACAATAGAAAAACTGCAGGGTCTGATCCAACGTTTGGTGGATATTAAAACAAGGAATTCCACCCTTAATGCTGGCCTATTATAAAGCGCTACTTGTTTGTTTGCATGGAAAGTCCCTTACTTGTTTTATTCATTGCCTTAATAAGTGCAGTTTAAGAAGGAGAAACACCCCCTACAATGATTTTCTAAGGTGGGTGCTGTTGCCTTTGGTTTTCTTACTCAGAACGGAGACACAAGGCCCCAGCCTGTAACAGAACCACCATATATAGAGAAGTGTTCACAAGCAACACCTAAGAAAGTCATGGAATAATAGAGTTAGAAGACACCCTGATGGCCATCCAGCCCAATCCCAGTCTGCCATGCAAGAATGCACATAATCACTCTCATCAGATAGCCATCCAGCCTCTGCTTAAAAATCTCCAGAGAAGGAGACTCCACCATGCTCCCAGATAGCATATTCCACTGTCAAACAGCTCTTGCCATCAGAAAGTTCTTCCTAATGGTTTGGTTGAATCTTTTCTTGATGTTTGGATTAATTGCTGCAAATTCTAGTCTCAAAAGAAGCAGAAAACTAGCTTGCCTCCTCCTTAGATATTTAAAGATGGCTGTTGTGTCTCTCTTAAATTTCTCTTCTCCAAACATACTCTACGATTCCCACTTATATATAATCATTACAGTTAAATAAGCTTTCTCCAGTTTTCATATTGGCAACCCTTCTTCCTCCATTTTTTTTAAAAAACAAGGAGAAGTAATTGGTACCAAATGGGGCTTTTTTCATTTTAAAAAAGTCAAAAATCTTCAGAGCTGTTGGTAAAATTTTCAAGGAAAGTGATAAGAGCTTGATTTTTAATTCACCATATCTGGATAGTAATCCACATGGAGGCTAACAGGGTTTTTTTAATAAAAAAATTGAAGTTGGACAGCTGTTCCTTATATAATTGATCCAACTGTTTGAGTTTATTCCACCTTGAAGTAGAGAGAATCTTAACTACTAAGGTTAGTAGTTAAAAAACAAAGACTAAGCAAACTCATAACTGAAAATTAGTTAAGTGTGGCTTTTTTTGCAAGAGACCCACCAAAAAAAGGGGGGGGGACGACAAGACTGATAAGCTTTACTAATTGGGATGTTCAATACGAATCTAAGGGCACAAGCAAATCTCAGGAAGTATCCGTTATCATAAAATGACCTAGATTTTGAAACAGGGAAAATAATTACTGATAGAGATGAGAGGCTTATAATGGTGTGTGAGAAAATAAATAATTGCAAAGGTATTAGTGTTTATAGTCCCAACTAGAGGCAAAAAAGATTCATTAATAAAATCTTTTAAAATTAGAACAGCAGGGAGAGGGGGATATAATCATTGGAGGAGACCTGAATTTAGCTCTATATGAGAAAAGGAAGAATAAGAGGGCTAGTAATAACGAGTAAGAAAGTAAGATTAATTTTAAGAAATGGAATATTTGGGAAGTTAATGAAAGAATTGGAGAAAGAGTTGACACTCCCACACATTTTACAGCCAGGCACAATTCATTTTCTACATTAGATTACTTTTTATGGGCAACAACAATGTATGTCCCATAATTGAAGCATCAGTAGTAAGTAGATGATCAAGGGATCACACACCTTCTCTTCGTAAAACTGGGATTCAGTAGTAGGAAGACGGAATACAAGTGGAGATTTAATCCACTGGTTACATTTAAAGAACAAGACTAACAAGAGTTAAAAGATGAAATAAAGTAATATTTTAGAATTAATAGATCATCTGACCTAAAGGAGAACACAATTTGGGATGCCTTTAAAGCTGTGATCAGAGGAAGATGTGCTTCAATGGAAAATGGTATTTAAAAGATTAGAAGAGAGAAGGGAGGGGCTAAAACAGGAAGGAGACAAATTATTTCAGAATTTCCAAAAAAAGGCCCAATGAGATCAAAATAAAGAATGATGGAAAGAGAATAAGAAGTTATTAGAAGATTTAGAGAAAACGGAGGTAACGAAACAATACTTGTTTGTAAAAAATGACTTCCGGATTAACTCTATAAAAAACACAATGAGATTAGCAAATTGTCTAAACAAAAGAAAGGGAGAAATATGGTAACAAAATTAAAGGGTGGAATTGGACAAATAAAAACTAAGGAGGAAGATCTGAGGGAAATAATTGCAAGTTATGAAAAACTGTATACAAATAAAGAAATTGGAAGATCAGAGGGAATCATTACAAGAAAATTAGACTCATAGGCACAAGCAGGATTGAACAAAACTATTACCAGTAAGGAAATAGAATAGATTATTAATAATCTTAAACCAAACTCTTCCCCTGGACGTGACAGCTTTACCTCTAACTTTTGTAAAATATGCCAATCAGAAATTATCGCTAATATTATTTTATTTTAAATTTTATTTAATGAGATATTAAAGAACAGAACCATCCCTGAAACACAGAAAAGATCTGAAACATTCACAGTTTTAAAACCCAATAAAGAGGAGAACAACCCAACTCTTATAGGTCAAATACCCTATGCAAGATAGAGTATAAAATTTTTACAAAATTCCTTGCTAATAGATGGACAAACATAATCCCAAAATTAATAGGGGAAGACCAATACAGCTTTATTAAAAACAGAAAATTACAAAAACCCGAACAGAAATATACTTAATGGAATCAACCAAGCTACAAGAGAAAGAGAGAAACTCCTGTTATTAGAACTGGGTGTTTACAAACCATTTGACACAGTTAATAACCACCAATATTTCTATCAAGTCTGTGAAGACTCTAATTTGAGGAGAGAATTCTGTGAAGTAATTAAGGAACTTTATAAAGATAATCAGGTGCAATTACTTATCAACAGACCAGAACAAGAACAATTAAGATTAAAAGTGGGACTAAACAAGATTACCCTGTCTCTGTCCCCATCCCCCCATCCTTTTTACATTGGCAAATTTAAATAGAAATAATGTCAAATAATTCCGCTACCCAAGCAACTGAGGTGTTGGGTTGGAAAGAGCATAGCAAGTGGGATGTTAAGAAATGATTTGAATATCTAGTAGGCTTCATGCTCCAGGATTGCCTTCTTTTTTTTCTTTTTTTAAAACAAAATTTTATTGAATTTTCAAAATATAAAAACACACATTTAACATATAAACAGTACTATAACAAAAAGATACATACATGACAAAAGTACTTCCCGACCTATCCTCCTCCTCTACCTATATTCGTTATCCTTAATTTGTAGCAACCCAGTTCCCTTTCATGCCTGGGGGGCAGGGGGCAGGGGGCAGCACCGGGGGTCCCACTTGCATTAGGGCCAGCTGCAGCTGATGAGGACTTGGAGGAAGGGGCTGATGAGTTAGCTGGGCCTTCCTCTCCCACAGAGAGCTTGGCCTGGGATGATGAATGGCCTGACGGCTATGCTAGCTGGGAAGTTCAGGCTGACCCTGAGAGTGATGATTCTTTGTTTGTAATTAGTTTTTATTGAAAGTTTCCATTTTATAGACATTACATCACATATAGCAAACATACAGTCACATTAGGAAAGAGGGAAAGGGAAAAAGAGGGGGGTGGGTGGGATAAGTTGACTTCCATTCTAGTTCCATACTATGTACAAACATTCTTTAAACTTTGCTATCATTTGAGGCTTCCCTGATGCTCTTCTTCTTTCCAAATATATACCTGACAGAGATTTCTTCATTATTTTACATTCTCCACAAATTCATTAATCATATTCTAATCTGTCATTTCATTACCTTTGCCATTATTTTACCATAATCAATATATTTATTCATCCATCTCTTTAATCTCCAAAATTTCCTCTAACCCCTATTCTTTTGTGGGTAGGGGTTTTTATTCCAAAAATCAAATAGTATCTTAGCCACAGTTGTAAGGGACACACACAAAAAAAGTTTCTAAAATTTCATTATTAATAGCTTTACTTTCATTCTCTTCAATTACTACACCATCCTAGACATCTCATTCTTTATTTATTAGATCTACTCAACCAGGGTCGATGATACTATCTTCATTTTCTTCTTCTTCTTCCTTCTCTAGTGGATCAGCAGGAGCAACTCTTGACGCGGTTGCTTCTCGGGATTCAGGGGGTTTAGACGTTTTCTTTTTAGTTTTCCCTCTTTCGCTGTTGTACTGGGTGGGATTCTTATCTTTCTATCCTTCACTAATCTTCTACAGCAGTCTTTTGTTTTTCCTTTAGAAGTGGGCCAGGTCGTTTCATCTTTGTGTATTACCATGGTACCTTCATTCCTTGTCCAGCTAGACTTAGTATTCGGATGTTTTAATTTCTTTGTGAGGGAGAAGTGCTTTTTTCTTCTTTTAACTTTCTTGAGGCTTAAAGGGTTAGTATTAGATCTTCTCCAGACCACCTCACACACTTTTTTCTGTATAAAATTCATTGTAACGTCTCGAAAGACCTTATTCTTTTTTGCGTAATTCATCTGGGTTTTGAAGACTTTATCTACTTCCCTACCTACCTCTTTCTTCGGCCTTTCCTTAACGTTTGGAATCAGTACACTTACTGTTCCTTTATTATCTTCTCCCTCATATTCCCCTTTGTTTCTAAGTCTAAGCGGATGCTCCATCTCAATGAATTCAGGTCTTTCCTCTATTGTTTCCATAGTTATATTCTTTTTTCCTAAGTTTCCTCCTTCTTCCTGGGTCTTCTTCTGGGTTTTCTCCAACATTTTCTGATCTGTTTTTGACTGCTTGATATCTTGGGATATATTTGAAATCTCTTTTTTCATGGTACTCCTTTCCTCTTTTAATTCTTTCTTCATTATTAACCTTTCTTCTAATGTAGCTTTCTGCTGGGATTCATGTCTATCTGCCATATTTAATAATACATCTTGTTTTGCTATTAATTTTTGGATATCTTTCTGAATTTCTCTGAGTATATCTTTCAGTCCTTCTTCCTCTAACCCCTGACCTGAGTGTGAACCTCTTCTGGGGGAACCTTTCATGTCTTTCCCATCTTTCCCTTTTGGAATTGTCATATTTCTTTATACAGCTTTCTTTTCAATATTTTCAATATTTTTATATTTATCAATCCTTCCTTGCCCCAGAGATTATTAATCAATTCTATTATTCTATAATCAAACCAATCAATTCCAACACTTTGAGACAATTAATTAGTTAATCAATTAATTAATTAGTTAGCTCCACAATTAAGTCCAAGATGAGATCAAATACAATCAGTCCTGAGAGTGATGATTCTGATCATTATGAGAAACCAGGTGGTTACGGGTCGCAGGAAAGGATCAGGGAAACAGTGGAGGATGAGCCCATGGAAGCTGAAAAGGAGTTCGGCTCTCATGAAGATAGCGACACAGGTGCTGGGAGGCAAGGACGGAGCTTTGATAGGAGACGGAGCATTGAGTCTAGCAGGAGGGATTGGCACCGCAGCCTAGAGCGCCAGAGAAGCGCTAGATCCCGTAGCACAGATTACCGCAGAAGCCTAGAGCGCCGGGGGCCTCGCCAAGGGGATTAAGTATAGGATCCGTGGGAAAGGATCCTCAGTAGCTCAGCCACTTCTAAGAGGAGTGAAGCGAGCGGAGTTCCACGGAGCCAAGTTGCCGGCTCAAGCCTTGCCAAGAAGGTTCTTGGGTTGTTCATGAACTTTGCCTTGTTCATGAACTTGCCTTTGTTCTTTGCCACGGACCAAGTCCTTGATCCGCATAGTTTTTATGGAGCCTTTGCACGTTGCCTTTGGATTTTACTTACGGACTCTTTACCTTTTGGATTGAACTTTTTGAAACTTTTTATGGACAATTGTCTTTTTCACCTGTTTCTTATTATTCAATAAATAGTTAGCTGATTACCGTCTCTGTGTGTGTGATTAAGGGGCTGGGCCAAGACCCTGCATCGTGACATAATTACATTATATATATATATATATATATATATATATATATATATATATATATAAAGCAATTCTTACTGAGCTTCTCTTAATTAACTTCCAGATATGTTCTAATACATTTGACTAGTCTATATTTCCCTCTAACAAATATTTCCTGATTGTGGACCAATCCGTGTATTTCATATTCTTATTCTGTGCCAATGCTCTCGTGAGACAGTCCATACTCATTATATCCATGAGTTTAAGCTTCCAGTCTTCTATCTTCGGGATTCGATCTTCTTTCCATCTTCTGGCGATGGTTATTCTAGCCGCGGATATACAATATACAAATAATTTCTCAGTATTGCTTTCTAACTTAAAATCCAGCAAACCCAGAAGTAAGTATTCAGGTTTGAATTCAAACTCAATTTCTAGAGCTATTTGCATTTCCTTATGAATTTTCTTCCAGTACTTTCGAATCATTTTACATCTCCACCACATGTGGAAAAAATTCCCATTTTCCTCCTTACACCTCCTGCATTTGTTAGAATAATTGCTGTTATATGTTGCTACTTTGTTTGGTGTGAGATACCACCTGTGGAAAATTTTTAGACCATTCTCCTTTAAATCGTAAGCATACGTGTAATTGAGATGTATTTTCCAAAACGTTTCCCATTGTTTTAAGGGTATTTCTTTTCCTAAATCTTGTGCCCATCTTATCATGCAATGCTTAATACCTTCTTTTTCTGTTTGCCAATCAATAAGTTTCTTATAAATACAAGATATCCTTTTGGTCTTTTTTCCCCACAAGTGTATCCCAAACTGATTTAGATAAATCAAATGCCACTATCTTATCTGACTGAAATATGTCTCTGATTTGGAAGTACTGTAACCAATTCATAGATTTATCCAGTTCCTGTAGATGTGATAATTCTTTTAGACTAAACCCCTCCTTTGTCTTTTGGAGAATTAAGTCATAAGTCACCCATTCATTCTTCTCGAACTGCCTTCTAAAGAAGGCCTCCTGGGGCTAAAATCCAACCTGGGATTTTTGAAAACATTCTATTCTTATATTTCATCCAAACTTTGTATAACGCCCTTCTTATTTGATGGTCTCTAAAAGTATATTCTATTCTGACTTTCTGATACCAAATATATCCGTTCCACCCAGTCCTTAAATTATAACCTTCTAGGGAAAGAGGTCTCTTATTCTTTAATGTTGTCCATTCTGTTATCCACTCCAAGGCACATGCCTCAAAATATGTTTTAAGATCTGGGACGCCCAATCCTCCTCTTTCTTTTTTATCTATCAAATTGGACCAATTTATTCTTGGTTTTTTTCCGTTCCAGATAAATTTCCTTAACTCCTTATTCCAAATTATAAAGTATTTATCTGTACTTAAAATTGGAAGGTTCTGAAATAAAAATAACAGTTTGGGCAACACATTCATTTTTATGAGTGAGATTCTTGAAAGGTGAACCAAATACACATCAGGCCAAATCAAGAAGAACTGGGATCTGAAATGCGGAAAATTGATAAAGGAAAAAGGAAAATATAAAGAATTGAACCATATTCTCTACATGACTGATCAATTAAAATATTTGAATGAAGGAAACTACTCTTCCCAGAGGGTGGGGAGAGAAGGGGGAGGGACATTGAAAGACACAGGTGAGAGATAAATGTGAAATCAGCTATGTTACATGGTCAAGAATTGATATGATTTTAGTTTCAAAAACCCTGACGAGTAATGTGGTAAGAACAATAATACAACCAAGGATTTTCTCAGATCACGCACCTACTGAAATAGTGATAAAATGGGGGCAGAAGCAATATAAATGGAGATTAGACGATACATTGCTAAAATCAGAAGCAGAGATACAAAGAAATAGAGACCTAATTAAAGAATACTTCCAAATAAACGATGTGGAAGAATTAGACCCTTTAATAGTCTGGGAAGCTAGTAAGGCCGTGATGAGGGGCAACTTCATAGCACAGGCTTCTTTTAAAAGAAAACAAAAGAAAATGGAAATAGACAAACTGCAAAAAGAGCTGATACTGGCTGAGAGTAAGTTCAAAGTCAACACAAAAGACAAGGTGGCAGAACATAAAATAAAATTAATATCTCACCAAATTAATATGCTAACCTCAGAAGAAGTGGTGAAGAAACTACAATTCTTAAGACAAAGAAATTTTGAAAGTGCAAATAAGGTGGGAAAGTGGTTATCTTATCAATTTAAAAAGAAAAACCAGAAAAAGGCTATAACTAAAATTAGTTCAGATGGAAATTGTTACACAAAAGATGAAGAGATTCTTAACGAATTTGCAAATTACTACCAGAAATTATATAGTGAAGATAATACAGATAAAGAAAAAATCTATGACTATTTAAGTAAATTTAATTTCACATGTATAACAGAAAAAGAAAGAGAAGTACTTAATAAAGAAATCTCGGAGGAAGAGATTTGGGCAGCGATAAACAAACTAAAACCAGAGAAAGCCCCAGGCCCAGATGGGATAACGCAAATCTACTATAAAACTTTTAAGGAAGAAATAACTCCACACTTGAAGAAAGTAATGAACGAGATTATGAGCAAAGGGAAAATTCGGAAACATGGAAAATGGCAGAAATAGTGGTCATCCACAAAGAAGGGAAGGACCCAGAGCGGGTGCAGAATTACAGACCGATCTCCCTCCTAAACTTGGATTACAAGTTATTTGCCAATGTATTAGCAGAAAGATTTAAAAACTTCTTAAATAGGTGGATATCAGAATCCCAAACAGGGTTTCTACCTGGAAGACAGATGAAAAACAATATTCGTAACATTATAAACATAATCGAATATTTGGATAAAAATATAAATACAAAAGCTGCCTTGGCATTTTGGACGCCGAGAAGGCTTTTGACCAGATTAGCTGGAAAGCAATTGAGTGCCTATTAATACAGCTAGACTTAGGATATAACTTTAATCTAGCAGTAAAAGCAATCTACAAATCCCAGGAAGCTTACGTAATAGTTAATGGACAAAAATTTAAAAAAATTAAAATACAGAAGGGAACGAGACAAGTTTGCCCACTTTCTCCCCTGATATTCAACTTTGTTCTCGAGCTATTATTAAAAGATATAGAAAAAGATGAAGAAATAAAAGGATTGACTATAAATGATATAAAGTACAAAATCTATGCTTTTTGCAGACGATTTAGCGTGTATGATCAAAAACCCATCAGAAAACATGGGACCCTGGATAAGGAAAATAGAAAAATTTGGAGAAATTTCGGTTTTAAATTAAATAAAAATAAATCTCAAATTTTGGTAAAAATATAGATAAAAAAGAAGCAGAAGCGATAGAGAAAGAATTCGGCATACCAATATCAAAGAAAATAAGATATTTAGGAATAAACTTTTTTTTTTTTGTATTTAGTTTTTATTCGCAAGACAAACAGACATCAGATACAAGACATAAACGTGTACATATACTCGACTCTCCCTTCCCCACCCCCACATGCATTCTCGGCGAGTTGCCTCGCCTCAAACATACCAATGACGGAACCTATATTACATACAACATATATATACTATAGGTAAAAACACCGTCACCCCACCCCCTTGACAACACCAAGTTTTTAACTTCCTTATCGCTTTGGATGGTACTAATAATTCTTTTGTTTATTTATTTATTTATTTACTTTTTTTTAAAATGGTCTTTTGGAATTTCTTTGAATTTATAAGTATTTGTATTTAATACTTCTAATGTAGTCGATAACTTTATCCCAGTTTGTTTTTGAGGGTCGATTTTCGGCAATAACTTGCGTCAGTTGGTCCATATTCATAATGTCTAGTACTTTTACTAGCCAATTATGTATTGTTGCTGTTTCTTTCGTCTTCCACATTCTTGCTATGCAGATTCTTGCAGCTGTTGTGAGGTAAAAGAAAATTTTGTCTTCATTTTTTTCTATTTGGAAGTCAAGGATTCCTAGTAAGAAATATTCTAATTTAAACTCGAAGTTTATGTTAAGAATTGTTTTCATCACTTTATGCACTTCCCACCAAAATTTCTTCACCACCTTGCACTCCCACCACATATGGAGAAATGTCCCCGTATTCTCCCCACATTTCCAGCACTTACAGCTTATCTTACCCTTACTGCACTTCGCAAGTTTTTCTGGCGTCAGGTACCACCTGTAGAATACCTTTACCCAGTTTTCTTTTATCTCTGTGGCATAGGCATATTTAAGTTTTTTATTCCAAATTTCCTCCCATTTGGCAAGGTCGATTGTATGGCCTACTGCTTTAGCCCATTTCAACATCACCTCTTTGATCATGTCCTCTTCTGTTGCCCAGGATAAAAGTTGTTGGTAAATTTTTTAAATCAATTTAGTGTCGCTTTTCATAATTTTGTCCCAAAATGTCTCTTTTAATTCAAACCCATGTTTTTTATCTATCTTATAGTCCAGATTCTATTTGTTGAATTTCCTGTAGTGATTTTAAATTTACTTCTTGATTTTTAATGTGTAGTATTCTCTTATATGTCAGCCAGTTTTCACTGGGATTTCCCTCTTATGGTTGGCTTCTGGGGGTGAGAAACAGAGCTGTGTTTTTGTGGAAATTCTTTTTTATATTTGTTCCATGTTTTAATCAATGATGATCGAACAAAATGATTATTAAAGTTTTTCTCCACTTTCTCTTTCTCCCTCCACAGATAACTGTGCCATCCTCTTCTTAGATCCTCCCCTTCTAGAGCCAATATTTCCTTTTCTCCAGGGTGGCCCAGTCTTTCAACCATGTCATCGCGCCGCTGCGTAGTAGTATAATTGCAGATCTGGTAGGGCTAGTCCTCCTCTTCTTGTTTCATCTCTCAGATATTTGAAGCTGATACGTGCTTTCTTATTTTTCCAAATAAAATTGATGATATCCTTTCGCCATATGTTGAGTGTAAATTTAGTTCTTAATATAGGCAAGGTTTGGAAGATATAGAGTACTTCTGGTAAGATGTTCATTTTAACCAGTGCTATCTTGCCTAGTAATGAGAGATTTAGTTTTCCCCATTTTTTCATTTTTTCCTTCACTTCTCTCCACTTTCTCTCATAGTTGTTTTTCAAAAGTTGTGCATTGCTGCCTGTAATATATAGCCCCAAGTATTTTACCATTTTGACTATCTGTATCCCCGATGTTTCTTGGAGTTCACTCTTTCTTTTGTTGTTTATATTTTTCGTGAGAAAGTTGGTCTTTTCCTTATTGATTTTCAATCCGGCCACACCACCAAAGGACTCTATTTCCTCCCACCATTTTGTCCACTGGTTCAGAGGGTCATCGATGATACAGACCATGTCGTCTGCAAAGGCAGATACTTTGTAACTGTGTTGCCTTATTTTTAAGCCTTTTATTTCTTTGTTATTCCTTATACTCTCCAACAGAACTTCAAGTGTCATTATAAAGATAAGGGGAGACAGGGGGCATCCCTGTCTCGTTCCTTTATATAGCTTGAATTCCTCTGAGGTCTGATCGTTCACGATTACTTTTGCCGATTGATGACTGTATATTGTTTTTATTGCGTTGATAAAATAGTAACCCAGGTCCATCTCTTTGGCCAGTTCAATAATGAAATTCCAGTTAACCTTATCGAAGGCCTTCTCCGCGTCTAGGAAGAGAAGGCCCACCTCTTTCTGGATGTGTTTGTCGTAATACTCTATTATATTTATGATCTTTCTTGTATTTTCTTTAATTTGGCGTCCCGGTAAAAACCCTGACTGGTCTTTATGGATTCTGTTTCTCAACACTTCTTTTAGCCTGTTGGCTAATATACCGAAAAGATTTTATAGTCTGTATTCAGTAAAGCAATCGGTCTGTAGTTCTTTGTTTTCTGAGTATCTTGATTTTCTTTCGAATTAAGGCTATGTTTGCAGAGGTCCATGATGTTGGAATTTTCCTTTCTTCTAGCACTTTATTCATAACTTCCTTTAACGGATTTGCTAATATTTCCACAAATGTTTTATAATACCTATTTGAGAAGCCGTCCGGGCCTGGTGTTTTGTTCAATGGAAGGTTCTTAATTACATTCTTTACTTCCTCCTCTGTAATCTTGATGTTTAAGATTTCCCTTTGTTCCTCGGAAATTTTTTTAATATGTTGCTTTCCTAAATATTGGAGTATTTTTTCTTTTGGTATATGGTCATCTGAATATTTAGGAATAAACTTGACCGCCAAAAACTGTCAATTAGTTAAAAATAACTATGAAAAAACTTGGAAAGAAATAAAAGAAAACCTAAAAAATTGGAAGACCTTAAAATTATCTCTGCTAGGTAAGATATCCGTAATCATAATGAAGATATTCCCTAAAATAAACTTTTTACTCCAGACACTACCTATCTTAAAGAATCAAACCCTGTTCAAAAGATGGCAAGCAGATTTAGCTGATTTCATCTGGGCAGGAAAAAAGCCGAGAATAAAACAAAAATATCTTATTGAACTCCCCCAGAATGGAGGCTTCGGCCTCCCCGATTTGATGGCATATTATGAAGCCAACTGTCTGGACAATCTAAAAGATTGGATGAACTTGTAGGACAGGAAACTCCTAAACTTAGAAGGATGAGAGAACAAATATGGCTGACACGGCTACCTGATATATGATAAAATCAAACAAGACAAAAATTTTAAAAATCATATAATAAAAGCACCCCTCCTAAAAATATGGAACAAATATAAAGATTTATTATGTAAAGGGATTCCTAAATGGATCTCCCCATTAGAGGCATTTCAAATCATAAAAATAAGGAAGGAAAACGGGCCAGTATATAAAGATCTCTTAAAGAAAGAACTAAACACTTATGTCCTGAAGACACAGGAAGAACTTGGGGAATATAACCTAAATTGGTTTCAATACCACCAATTAGCCAAAAGATACAATGTAGACAAAAAGACAGGTTGGGAAGAGACTCAAACCCCAGCAGGGGAGAATCTTACTACAAACTCAAAGGAAAAAAGTGAGTAAGCTATATAAAGTGATACTTACGAATAGATATAAGAAACAACCAATAAAAGAATTTATGGAAAAATGGAAGGATAATATAGGCCATAGGATATCCCAGGATGCCTGGGAAAGGCTATGGAGATATACTTGGAAACAGAACTACGCATACTCACTAAAAGAAAACCAGATGAAACTGTTATACAGATGGTACATTACACCAATACAATTAGCCAGGATATACAAAAATGGAGAAGATCAATGCTGGAAGTGTCAGAAGGATAGGGAACGTTCTTCCACCAATGGTGGTCCTGTGATGTAATGACCAAATTCTGGAAAGAGATGCAAGCCATGATTTTTGAGATAATGCAGTTTAAAGTTGATTTAAAACCGGAAATATTTCTTTTGAATATTACAGAAGTAAAGCAAATGAGAAAGGAGTCGGAGAAACTTCTGTGGTATATAAACACGGCGGCCAGAATAGTTGTAGCCAGGTACTGGAAGAGGAGAAGTACCGGAAGAAAGAGAGATATTGTATAAGATATTAGAAATTGCAGAAATGGATCGTTTGACACAATTATTGAGAGGAACCCCAACTGAACAATTCTCTAAAGTGTGAAACCCTTTGTAGAATATATTAACAAGAAAGAAAATATAAACTTAAAGGGTTTTTGGATATAATGATTATAAAGCAGTGCAACAAGACCCCTAAACTTATACGCTGTTATACCGATGGGTGAAGTGAACCAATACGTTTGTTTTAAATGTTTATGTACAACCTAACGTGATTACCCACCCAACCCTTTCCCCACCCCCTTCCCTCCCCCACACCCCACATCTCCTACTGTTATTCATGTCTATGTATTGTCAACTCAACGATGTAATGTTTTGTTTTTTAAACCAATAAAATTCTTTATATTAAAAAAAAAAGAACTGGGATCTGAAATGCGGAAAATTGATAAAGGAAAATATAAAGAATTGAACCATATTATCTACATGACTGATCAATTAAAATATTTGAATGAAGGAAACTACTCTTCCCAGAGGGTGGGGAGAGAAGGGGGAGGGACATTGAAAGACACAGGTGAGAGATAAATGTGAAATCGGCTATGTTACAACATTCCGCATGTATTTTTAAATGGTGACTGATGTTGATATTATGCTACCTTTATTTACAACTAGCTGTACTTGGCACGCGTTGCTGTGCCCGATTTAGGAGATGCGAGAAAGTCTGAGTATGTAAGGGTTGGAATTGTTGTTAGTTATGGTGTTGTTGGAGCCCTGGCTGTGTCGTTGTGGGTTGTTCTGGTGGGTGGGATGTTGAAGTCCTGGGGAGTTGGTGTGTGGTGTTGCTGGCATTCTGCATAGCTTGTGGATATACAATGTTTTTTGTCTTTCCGTCTGCTGTGTTGATGTAGAGGTTGATGCTTGTGTGGTGGAGGGGTACTTTGGAAGTGAGTGGAGGTACTTGAAATCCCATTATCCATGGTGTGTCCTCCTCTAATCTGCAGTCGGATGGAGTGTGGGTCATGGGGGGCATTGTTTGCCAAGTTTGGTCTTTATCGGTCTTGGTTCTGGGCCACAGTGGTCTGTGGGGAATTATGGGTTTTGAAGTATTACAAATCCCATTATCCATGGAGGTACTTCAAGTCCCATAATCCATGGTCCACCCTCCTCCAAACTGTAGTAGAATGTAGAGTGGGTCATAGGGGCTCTGTGTGCCAAGGTAGGTTACTGTAAATTCAGGCCATACACAATGTCCCATGAGCTGAGGCCTAGTCAGGAACAGCAAGTTATTGAAGCCTTACTGTCAATTCAGGCCATACACAATGTCCAATGAGCTGAGGCGTAGTCGGGAGAATCAAGTTAATGAAGCCGTACTGTCAATTCAGACCGTAAACAGCATTCCATTAAGTGAGGCCTAGTCAGGGAAATTAAGTTAATGAAGCCTTACTGTCAATTTTGAGCGTGGTCTGTGATTTGTAGGGGTGTAAATTTTCTGTGGGAAGTGAATTGCCCTTTGCCTTATCCTCCTCTGACAGTTTATTATGGGTCGGAATGTTCATGTTGGCTGGCCAGTACAGGAGTTATGCAAATTCGCCCTTATTGGCAGCCAACCATGTTGTCATAATGTAGAGGCTGGGAGAGTCGTGGGCAGCCCCGGAGGATGCTGGGACATGTAGTTTTTTTTTACTCGTGGTTTTGGGGGCCTTTTCGGTTTGGGGGGGGGAAGTTTCTTTGCTGCAAACATACCTTGCTTGAGGCCTATTTCTGTTTGCAAGTTTGGTGTTTCTGTGTTGTAAGGTTTCTCTGTTTGGGACGGTCGGTCCATGACGGGAACCCCTTTATATAATAGATAAAAACATTTAAAAAGAAGTAGAAAATCTTTGGCTCTTGAAATGTCTTGACCTCCAATTAACACACTCTTTTTTATTGTCAACTAGCTGAACCCGGCATGCGTTGCTGTGCCCTATTTAGGAGATGTGTGGAAGTGTGGGTATGTAAGGGTTGGAAATGATTTGACAATGTGTTTTGTGTGTGTATATATGTGTATGTGTGTCTGTATGTGTGTGTGTATGTATGTGTATGTATGTGTGTGTGTTTGTATGTGTGTGTGTCTGTGTCTGTTGGTGTGTGTGTATGTATGTGTGTGTGCATGTGTGTGTCTGTGTATGTATATGTGTTTGTGTATGTATGTGTATGTGTGCGTATGTATTTGTGTGTGTATGTGTATGGATGTGTGTGTATGTTTGTGTGTGGCTGTGTATGTATGTGTATGTATGTGTGTGTGTATGTATCTGTCTGTGTGTCTGTGTATGTATGTGTATGTATGTGTGTGTTTATGTGTATGTATGTGTGTGTATGTACACTTCCCCCTCTCTCTGTCTGATTCCCCCCTTTTCTCTGTCTCCCCCTCGCGGTTGTAGCGGCCGCGCGTAAAGCAAGGTAAGCTTACCTTCTTTCAGGCGCGGCCGCTGGAACCGCGGGGGACACGGTGGAGGGTGGATCGGCGATCTCCGGGCCTGCCTCCCGCCCTGCCGCGCATGGCCAGCGTCGTACGCAGCCCGCCCCTGTGTGACTGGGCTGGGGGGCGTCAGGCCCCAGTCGGGAAGTCCTGCCGGTCGGACTACACTTCCCAGAAGGCCCCGCATGGCTACTTCCGGTTTATGCGGAGGTTTCTGGGAAGTGTAGTGCGGCGCCCCAGAGCTGCTCTGGGACCGGGGACGTGCAGGCACTGGCGAGGAGGCGGTTAGGGCGCTGGTGAGTGGGGAGAGAGGGTGACGGGATGGGTTGGGGGGTTGGGAGGGGGGTCGGAGTGCGCCTGCGCGATTGCTCTCCCTCTTTTCAGCGCTCGCGGCCAGTGCAGAACGGAAGGCAATGGGCGGTTTTTGGGGGCTGTTTTTTGGGGTTGCAAGGTAGGGAGGTGGGTTTTTTGTGCTATTTATGTACCTTGTTGTCTGGGGGAATGTGTTTCCTGGGATTTGTGTTAGTGAGGCGTATAGTTTGGCCGTGCATAACGGACAACCCACGACCACTCGATTTATATATATATAGATGTTGACTGAAGGTGATAGGAGTTGTAGGACAAACCGTCTGGCAGGATAAAGGTTTCCTGCCTTTATCCTAGACTAAGTTGAGAGTGCATCCACAATACAAAATTAATACACTTTGACATCACTTTAACTGACGGCTCAATGCTATGGAATCATGGGAGCTCTTGTACTACAAAGTCATTAGCCTTCCTTACCAAATAGTGTAGGTGCCTCATAAAAATACAAATCCAGGATTCCATAGCATGGAGCCATGGCAATTAAAGTGATGCCAAACTGCATTCATTCTACAGTACCTTTAGATGAAACTAATTCAGAATCTGACAACAGGCTGTAGCCTACAGGCTGCATTTTAAAAAATGGTACTCCAGCACTGAGTCAGATATTGGGATTAGCATCAAAATACGCACAAAACCACAATTGTGCATATTTCCATTATTCTTATGTTATTCTTTCCATTATTCTTATGTACATTATTCTTATGTACATTTCCCATTTAATTATACAGTTATGTCAAGACTTTAAAGCGGAAGTAGCTATTTCAAAACATCTGAAATTCATTCAGCAGACTTTCCAATTTTAGTTGTGACAGTTTCTCTTCTTCGAAAATATAGCTCATAAGACATTTTAGTGTGGGGTTTTTTTTCTGATTTGGTGCCAAGAAGACACCAAATATGAACTCTCGTGTGTTGTCAGCTGTTAAACAAACCATGTCACCTGCCAAAAATGTAATATTTTACATTAAATAACTTTATCTGTAATAATCAGATGCAGTCAAGTATGAAATACTACCACATAGCAAACATAAAAATGACTAATATTTTTCAACCTGCCTTGCTCATAGTATACATAGAAGGGAGGTTTTAGATCAAGAAACCTTTAGTTCTGCATGCATTGCTTATTCCACAAGACACAGTGTAGTTGCCAAGATCTCCTTGCATTAAATATATTGTAATTATATTACTACTTTAAATTTCACTGCTGAATACTAAAGGAGCAACCTTCTCCTACATGCTATGACATAAAGATTAGATCAGTATAGAATGGCAATGTGTAACTTATACCATCCTTAAGCTACCAGACTAGCTTCTATTCTGAGCTATGAGACAAACAAATGAACAATCAAAAGGACAAGTAGTCATCTCAGTTTGAAGGTCTGCCTTAGGGTTAGTGCCGTTCTTCTCCTTCTCTAACTTGCCTTCTCTAACTCCTTCTCTAACTCAGGAGCCAAAACAGAATAACTGTTTTGGCTCCTGAGAGTAATTATTATTTCCAGCTCCTAAGGCTTCCTTTCTTCTCTTTGAGGTGACTTCACATTATTCAAGATGATTAGCTTGGTCAAGCCCCAGACTGTTGATCTCAGATACAATTTGTGCTGGTGTGTAATCTGCCCCAAGTTGCATTTTATCCTCACCTTTGATCAGCAAATGGAAATGTTCCAGTGGTGCTTAGGGGCTGCCACTGTGCAAACAAACAGGCCAATCCTCATTTCAAAACTGCCACATTCAACTGCATTGTGGAGAAAACAATCTTTCTTGTTCATGGCATTGGACCCACTTAAGAGATTTAAAGAGCACTACGGGGAGTCAGTAAAACACACAGGATCCAAAGTAGAAATAATACACAAAACACACACCGCGCACCAAAGCACAATTTCAGATGTTTAAAGAGACAACCTCATTTTACTGTGTGGTGAACCAGCCACACTGACCAAAGAGTTTTAATGTTAAGCTTGCATTTGAATATAAAGACACAGTATATGACCCAACTCTTAAAGGAGACCAAAGTTACAAGTTCTGTAACATAAAACAGTAAACCAGGTGAATTTATCCAACGTCTGGATATTGTGGGCTCTTCAAGCTTTGCTTTTCCGTGCT
>JARBWK010001006.1:0-22245 GCA_030556195.1 Anolis apletophallus | reverse complement strand
CACTCCATGGCAGGGCGATCAGCGATTGGGAGCGCCCATGACAGACGGCTGAGGCGGAGCGGGGCGGAGGCCTGCATCCTCCGATCGTCTGCTGCTCTGCTCTGCCGTGGTGGCAGCTGGGTCAGCTTTATGTCATCCTGGGCTGGGTCCATTGGGCCATTCCACCTTGGGATCCTTCCTCTCTCGAGGTGTCAGCCTCCATCTTAGTTCGCACCTTGTCTTCTTGAATTTCATTTTATTTTATTTTAGTGGTTTTATTATTATTTTATAATAATAATTTTATTATAATAATATAATAAAATAATAAATAATATAATGTTATATTATTTTATATTGTCACTATATTATAATGTCTATATCAGGGCTGTCCAACTTCTACGGCACAGGGGCCTGAATTCCGGTCACTGACCCTGGGGCCAAGGTCTGCCCCGACCCGGCTCCGGGCACCTGGCTCCACCCCGCCCTGCTAGCTCCGCCCCTACCCCAGCTCCAATTTACTACAATTCATAAGAGGCATCCATACAATCAAATATAATCTTTTACTATGGGGAAATGCAGGGAGGGAATTCATAAGGGGCATCCATACACAATTACATAATAATAACATAAAAGGTTAGCCTACCTTCCCAAACGCGCAGGATCAGGAGTAGCGGACCACGAGCAGAGCGCGACCGACCGAGGCAGCAGCCGAGGAAGGTCAAATCGCGCCTGCGTGGGCGCAGGGATTAAGTGGCCGAGATTTCGTCAACAGAGTATCGCGCGAGACTACGGAAGCCACATGGGATTTACGCTCTCAACGCAGGCGTGATCTCGCGTTGAGCGAAATCCCGTGTCTCCGTAGTCTCGCGATCAAATCGGAACCCGGAAGTGGGTAATTTTTAAATATTATTATTTAATTTTTATTTTTATTTTTATTTTTTTTAAAAAAGCTTAGGGGGCTGCAGGGAAGGGGCTGGAGGGCCGTATACGGCCCCCGGGCCGCCAGTTGTACAGCCCTGGTCTATATATATACACTATAAAATAATATTCATGATCTTAATACTAATAATATATGAATATTTCTTGATATATTAATATGTTAAACTACAACCTCCAGGAACCCATAATGATGACAATGGAACCCAATGGCAATGCGTTGCAGCAATCCGATTGTGACTATGGATCTTCCTCGGCCCGATTTGGCCCATTTCATGCCTTTCCACCTCACTTGACCACTAGAGAGTTGGGGTCGTCGCTTCCGGCCCCCTCTTTTGATGAAGGAAGGCTCTCCACTGCCATCACAGCGTCCAGCCACGCTTTCTGCAGAAACAGCTGGCCCTTCTGGAAGATGTCTGCATGGGCTTCTTCTTCCCCAGGACTCCTTTCTTCCCTTTCCCAGCTGTGTCAATAGGCAATCGTCCCATACTGCAAGGAAACAGAGCTCTTTATCTCTCTTTGTTTGGATGGCAAAGGGTGTGTGTGTGTTGTTGCGTTGTGTGTGACACTCGCTGGCCACGGGCTGGACAGCTGCATCCTTCAGGGAAGAGTCTTCCTTGAAAGAAAGAAAAAAAGAAAGAAAGCAACCCCATGTGTTTCTCATCACATCAAAAGCAGTGGCAGGGGGCAAGGAAAGGGCGTTCATACCTGGAATAATAATAATCTCGGCATTACTTCGCAAACAAAGATTCTTAGGAAGGACTCATCCCACGCTTTCTACAAGCGCGTTGATGACCAAAAAGGCCAATCTGAGATAGGCAAGTCCGGTTGCAGAAAGCACAGCAGAGAGTCTCCTTGGGTGATGTTGTTTCCAAGTTGCGGTTCTTTCTGCGTCGTCGTTTCTCTTCGAGACCCATTCGGCGTGTCTTCTCGAAAGAGGCCGCAGCATTGTGGATAGTGCTCTCGCCTCCGATGTGAGCCAGGGTGCACCATTGTTGGTGATCAATCTGGCCGAGCCTGAGATGTTGTTTCAGGGACTCCTTATATCTCTTTTTTGGGGGGCGCCTCTCTTGCGCTGACTTGTGGTGAGTTCACCATAGAGTAGTATCTTTGGGAGGCGGTGGTCCTCCATCCTAGAGACGTGCCCTGCCCAGCGCAGCTGTGTTCTCAATAGCATGGCCTCAATGCTGGTGACCCCTGCTTGCTTAAGGACAGCAACATTCGTCACATAGTCGGTCCAGTGTATATTTAGGATTGTGCGAGGACAGCGCTGATGGCGTTAGAGGAGTCGTAGGTGTTGGCGATAGGTGACCCATGTTTCAGACCCATAGAAGAGAATAGACAGTACAATAGCTCTGTACACACTGATTTTGGTGCTTTGCCTCAGGTGCTTGTTGCTCCAGACTCTTTTGTGAAGCCTTCCAAATGCACTCTATGCCTTTGCTAATCTGTGATCTATCTCTTTATCAATCTTGGCGTCTGAAGAGATGCCAAGGTAGGTGAACTGCTGAACTGCTGAACAGACTTAAGCACGAAGCCCGAGGATGATGGTCCTCCAAGTTCAGTGTCTTGGTAGTGGGTCCGTAGGTCTCTGTGGAGCCCTATTCTTGATCCACATGTTCTCCGCAGTGAGGACATTGGTTTCGAGATGGAAGCGGTCCTGGTCAGGGTTGGTTTGCGTGCCTTCCTCTTGGCACTTTTCTCCCTTTCGCCCTCCGTTCATGCCTCTTTGAATTCCTCAGCACTGCTAGTCACTAGGCTTGTTTGGTCAAGGAAAAAAATGCTTCAAAACCCGTTTCAGATGTAAGGGGTGCTGGCGATTTGATTCCAAAGTGATTTCTGAATTTTTAAAAAAATCTGAATTTTCAAATTTTCAAAATTTCGAATAACTTCGTTAATGGCGAGGCGCAATGCGCAGTGCGCAAAAAACTGCAAACGGGACAGGCAAAAATTGAGGGATTCCAATTTTTTGACTGATGGTCCCTCCCTGGGTTAGTATTAGTATGCTTTGTGGCCAAATTTGGCAGCAATTTGTCCAGTGGTTTTTGAGTTATATTAATCCAACAAATGAAAATTACAGAGAGAGAGAGAGAGAGAGAGAGCGAGAGAGGCGCACGCACAACAGCGAGGAAAAGCAAACATCACAGGGAAGCATGTCTGTGTAGGAGGGTGAACATTAGGAAGAACTTCCTGACTGTGAGAGCTGTTCAGCAGTGGAACTCTCTGCCTCAGAGTGTGCTTCCGTCTGGATGCTCTCTTCCCAGCCGGCTTCTCTGAGGACCGGGTGACTGCGATAAAAACTAAACACAGAGAGAGACTGACAGCTGTTGAGCAAGACCTTTGTGTGTGTCTTTCCGCCATTCCTGCCAGGATATCTATGTTGTGTTCATCGAAACAGACCCAGGTTTCGCACCATGTGTATAAATACATTTAAAAACATATTAACTATATGTATTACTGTGTTAGAGTGTCATTTACTGTCATTTTGGTTGGTGGTGTGCCCCAGGATTTTGTAAATGTAAAAAGTGTGCCGCGGCTCAAAAAAGGTTGAAAAACACTGGACTACAGAATGACACTATAGGGGTCTATACCCACCAGGCCCAGATTAACACTTTTTTGCGCCCTAGGCCACACTTTGGAGTTACGCCTCCTTTGAGCCAACCTCCTGCCACCTCCAAGGTCCCCATTCCCACCGGCTGGAAAGCTCCGCCGTGCTCTGAAGGTCTCCTTGGGAGTCGGGAGGCTTGGGGAGAGCGCAGCGGGTGCAAACTCGCTCCAAAGGCATGCACGAGAGAGCATGCGAGAGAGAGAGAGCGCACCCGTGAGAGAGTGAGAGAGAGAGCGCGTGCGTAAGAGAGTGTGTGTGTGTGAGAGAGAGAGAGCGCACACAAGAGAGAGCGCAAAAGAGAGAGAGAGAAAGCGCGCTCGACAGAGAGAGAGCGCGCGCGGGAGAGAGTGTGTGTGTGAGAGAGAGGGAGGGAGAGAGAGAGAGAAAGTGCACGAGAGAGAGTGAGGGAGTGTGTGCGAAAGAGAGAGAGGGAGTGAGAGAGGGGGAGAGAGAGAGCGCGAGAGAGCACGCGCAAGAGAGCACGCGCGAGAGAGCACGTGCGTGCGAGAGAGAGAGGGAAAGCGCACAAGAGAGAGAGAGAGAGAGAGTGTGTGCGAGAGAGAGAGAGAGGGAGTGAGAGAGGGGGAGCGAGAGAGCGCGAGAGAGCGCGCGCGCGAGAGAGAGAGAGAAAGCGCACGCGCAAGAGAGAGTGTGTGTGTGAGAGAGAGAGAGGAGAGAGGGGGGAGGGAGAGAGAGAGAGGGAGCAAGAGAGAGCAAGAGAGAGCACGCGAGAGAGAGCATGAGAGGAAGAGAGAGAGAGATGGAGCAGAGACTGCCGGGAGAAGGAGCGAGGAGGGGCATGAGAAAGGGGAAAAGAGGGGTGCAGACCAGTTTTTTGTTCCGTGATCTGCGCCCCTAGGCCATGGCCTCATTGACCTTATGGGGAATCCCACTATACCCACTAATCCCACTATACCGGCTATATAATGCAATTCCAATCTGAGGTTAGGAAGGTGGCAAATGCATTAACTTTGGAAGGTGGTTCCCTGCATGTATATGCTCAATGTTCAGCCTTAGGACAGGCATGTTGGCCATGCATTGCTTTTGTAAACAATGCCTTTGATATCCAAAGCCCACTAGGGTCCCAGCATCAATATTGGGCTTTTTAATACTATCTTTGATATGTTACCTTTGGGATATTGATGTTTCCATTTCGCTCGCAAGGGCAGAAAGGAAACATATTTACACTCTGCTGGAAGGCTGAGGCCTGGTTGGAAACTAATATATACCTTCTGCTTATGTTTCTCAATGGGCATTGTTGTTTTTGTTGACAAAACGCAATTAATTTGCTTAAATAAGGTGAAGTATGCCTTGCCACTTCCATTGCAATGGATATTTGTATTGGAATAGGATACAGAAGACCAAAGCTTGGAAACTATAGAACGAATGCAGCGTGACCCCACCTTAACTGCCATGGTTCAATGCTATGGAATCCCGGGAGTTATAGTTTTCCAAGGTCAATGGCTTTCTCACCGCTTCCATTGCAATGGATTTTTGTATCAGAATGGGATATGGAACAGCAGAGCTTGGAAACTATAGAGTGAATGCAGTGTGACCACACTAACTAGCATGGTTCAATGCTATGGAATGCTGGGATTTATAGTTTTCCAAGGTCTTAAGCCTTCTCACCACTTCCATTATAATGGATATTTGTGTCAGAATGGGGAATGAAGACCAGAGCTTGGAAACTGTGGAATGAATGCAGTTTGACCCCAACTGCCATGGTTCATTGCTATGGGAGGTGTAGTTTTCCAAGGTCTTTAGCCTTCTCGCCACTTCCATTGCAATGGATTTTTGTATCAGAATGGGAAATGGAAGACCAGAGCTTGGAAACTATATAATGAATGCAGTTTGATCTCACTTTAACCGCCATGGTTCAGTGCTATGGGAGTTGCAGTTTTCCAAGGTCTTTAGCCTTCTCACCACTTCCATTGCAATTTATATTTGTACTAGAATGGAAAATGGAAACTGTGGAATGAATGCAGTTTTGCCCCACTTTAACTGCCAGGGTTCAATACAGTGGAATCCCAGGAATTATAGTTTTTCAAGTTCTATAGCCTTCTCTGCCCAAGGTGCCTCACCGGATTGTAACTCCCATCTATACGCTCTGTCCGTAATGAGTCTGAAGTAAACAAAAGAACCACTGAACGGGATCACACCAAGTTTGGCAGCAAAACCTCTCACAACGCAAGGTGTGGCCAACAAAAATAATAAACTAAAAATAACTAAAAATAACTTACAAATCCTAAATCCTCAAAAAGGAGAAGATGCCACTAAGGCCCTTGCCTTTGCACTCTCAGCCACTTTGGAATGTTAGAATGCTGTGGTGGACCAATCAGAACCCATATGCAAATATCGCCACAGTGGCAACCAATCACCATTTCTGACAGCCTCAGGCCCTTGCCTTTCCCCTCTCAGCCACTTCAGATTCTTAGAATGTTGAAGCTGTCCAATCAGAAGCCAAATGCAAATAATACCACAGTGGAAACTAATCAGAAAGCTGCCATATATCTGCACTCCACACTCATATATACATACAAACATAATATAATGTTACTACGATATATTACTGTATTAAATACAGTCATAGAATAGAGTTAGAAGGGACTCTACCATGGTATTAGGGGAGAACAGACAGGAAGGAAGGAGAGAAGGAAGGAAGGAGGGAAAGAATGAAAGAGGGGGAAAGGGAAGGAAGGAAAGAGAGAAGGAGGGAGGGAAAGAAGGAAGGCAGGCAGGCAGGCAGGCAGGCAGGCAGGCAGGCAGGCAGGCAGGCAGGAAGGAAGGAAGGAAGGAAGGAAGGAAGGAAGGAAAAAGAGAAAGGGAAAGGAAAGGAAAGGCAGGAAAGAAGTAAAGAAGGAATGAAGGAGAAAAGGAAATAAAAAGTGAAAGAAGGAAGGAAACAGGGAGGGAAGAAAGGAGATGAAAAAGTAGAGAAAGGGGGAAGGAAGGAAAGAGAGAAGGAAGGATCAAACCAAAGAATGAAAGAAGGAATAAAAGAAAGAGGTAGAGAAGGAAGAAATGAGAGAAAGGGGAAGAAAAAGGGGGGAAGGAATAGGTAGGTACCTCTCTTTCATAACAGTCCAGATATCTACCTCTACTTCGAAAATTCTTACTATAGGCCACAGGCTCAGCAATGCGTGGCAGGGCACAGCTAGTTATTCCAGTGTTTTTCAACCTTTTTTGAGCCGTGGCACATTTTTTACATTTATATAATCCTGGGGCACACCACCAAGCAAAATGACACAAAATGACACTCTAACACAGTAATACATAGAGTTAATATGTTTTTAAATGTATGTATACACTCAGTGTGAAACCTGGGCCTGTTTCGATGAACACAACATATATATGACTTCCTCTCACATACTTATACATGGCTATCATGTCTTCTCTCAGCCTTCTCTTCTTCAGGCTAAACATGCCCAGCTCTTCAAGCCGCTCCTCATAGGGCTTGTTCTCCAGACCCTTATAGACCCTTATAGTCTCTATAAGTTTCATAGATCTGTGTGGCCTCTTTCGCTGCATCACTCCGCAAAAAGCAGAGCACTGGGCGGAAGTGATTGAGTTGGCGTTTTCGCATTGGCTTGGATTTCTCGTGAGAACAGCCAAAGCCGGAAGCTCCACATCGGTGAATTGGGCAGTGAGCGAACCTGGGAGCATTGGGAGGCTGAAGCAGCCCTGAGCGGGAGCTGGAGCCATGCTGAGTCGAGGCTCCTGGCGGCTTCCTCAAGTCGGGCCTGGCCCTGGCATTCGCCGGAGCCCTTCCTTTGCCTCGGGGAGGACCTTTGGGGAGGGAAAGAGCTGCTAGGAGGGGGAAGAGTGCCAATTTCCCACGGCACACCTGATGATCGCTCACAGCACACTAGTGTGCCACGGCACACTGGTTGGGAAACACTGAGTTATTCCATAACATTAAACCACGGCGGTTCAAGTGGTGTTAAACTGCGTTCATTCTACAGTGTAGATGTAGAACAAAGAAAAGAGAGGAAAAAAATGTATTGATGGAGAAAGGAGACTTGATGGCATTCAGGATCCCTTCCAACTCTACGAAAAGAAAATCCCTATTTCGAAAATATGAATTTGGTTTGGTCGCTTTATGTTAAACTCCAATTTAGAAACCTGTGGTGAGGAAGATTAAAGGGTGCCGGAGCAAAAGCCAAAGCACAAGCTGGCCGCTTCTATTTCTTGCGCTGAGCTGCTGTTTCCCTTCAAATTGAAATGTTTTCTCAGTTCTCCTGGGAACAAAATGCCCTAGGTTTGGTTGCATCCACACTGTCGAATTAATGCAGTTTGGCATTGCATCAAATGCCGGGTCTCCGTGCAATGGAATCCTACAAGTTATAGTTTCACAAGGCCTATATTAAGCCTTCTCTGCCAAAGGGGCATTAATAAATATAATAATAATATATTATATATTATATTATAGAAGTAGTGAAGCCCCCTCATTGGGTGCCACCTTGCTATTTATTTATTTACTAGCTGAGGACCCGGCGGTGCCCGGGTTATTTGAGGAAGGCATTGTGTGCCAAGGTTGGTTCCTATTAGATGTTTATGTGGCTTGCAGTGGTCTCAGGAACTTAGTGAAGGTACTGCGAGTCCCATTGGCCATGGTCCATCCCCCTCCAAACAGCACCAGGATGTAGAGTGGGTCATGGGGGCTGTGTGTGTCACATTTGGTCTTGATCATTCTCTGGATGAGGGTTGCAGTGGTCTCTGGAAGTGAGGGAAGGTACTGGAAGTCCCATCATCCATGGTCCCCCGTTCTCCAAACTGCACCAGGATGTAGACTGGGTCATGAGGGCTCTGTGTGCCAAGTGTGGTCTTGATCAGTCATTGGATTAGGGTGGCAGTGGTCTCAGAAAGTGAGTGAAGGTACTTCAACTCCCATCATCCGTGGTCCGTCCCACTCAAAACTGCACCAGGATGTAGAGTGGGTCATGGGTACTCTGTGTGCCAAGTTTGGGCCCGGTCTCTGATTTGTAGGGGCTGCAATGTTCTGTGGCCTGCACTTAAAAACACTCGGTGCTGACAAAAGCACCACCTGTCAGCTGCAAAAGGCCACCTTACTTGGATGTGCGCGCATTATTTGCCAATACATCACACGGTCCTAGACAAATTGCTGCCAAATTTGGCCACAAAGCATACTAATACTAACCCAAGGAGGGGCCATCAGTCAAAAATAGATTTTGTCATTTGGGAGTTGTAGTTGCTGGGAGTTATAGTTCACCCGCAATCAAAGAGCATTCTGAACTCCACCAATGATGGAATGGAATCAAACTTCCCACACAGAACTCCCATAAGCAAGAGAAAATACTATAAGAGTTTGGTGGGCATTGACCTTGAGTTTTAGAGTTGTAGTTCACCTATGTCCAGAGAGCACTGTGGACTCAAACAATGTTGGATCAGGACCAAACTTGGCATCAGTACTCAATATGCCCAAATGTGAACAGAGATGGAGTTTGGGGAAAATAGACCTTGACATTTGGGAGTTACGGTTTCTGGGATTTATAGTTAACACACAACCCATAAGCATCCTGAACTTTTGCAACAATGGAATTGAACCAAACTTGGCACATTGAACTCTCATTACCAACAGAAAGTACTGAAAGGGTTTGCTTGGGAATTGACCTTGAGTTTGGAAGTTGTAGTCCACCTACACCCAGAGAGCACTGTGGACTCAAACTATGTTATGTTATGTTGCTGTTTGTTTTCTATCCAGAATCACAATGTAGGAAGGAGGCTCACCACTTCAAGGTCCCTAAAACAGGCATGGGAAAACTGCAGTCCTCTGGGTGCTTTGGACTTCAACTCCCACCATTCCTAACAGCCTGAGGCCCTTTCCTGCTTAAGTTTGGAGTTTGGAAGTTGTGGTTCCCCTACACCCAGAGAGCACTGTGGACTCATGTAATGGTGGATCTGGACCACACTTGGCATGAATACTCAATATGCCCAACTATGAACACACATGGAGGTTGGGGGAAATAGACCTTGACGTTTGGGAGGTGTAGTTCACCTACATCCAGAGAGCACTGTGGACTCAAATAATGATGGGTGGGCCTCTTCCTCATGGGGAGGGGGACACTCCACCCCTTTCCGACCCTCCCTCCACTCACCTCAGCCTCTCTGCCGGCCTTTCCTCCTCCTCAAATGGCGACCGCTGGGAAGGTGGTGGGGCTCGAGTGACGTCACCCTTCCCTCCTCCCTCCCTCCCTCCCTCAATTGGAGGCTGGCTGGCGCGCATGGAGGGGAAACGGCCGAAGGAGATGGCGCCCCGGCGCCTTCTTTTTCGCCGCCGTCGCCCAGCCCTTCCTCCTCCTCCTCCCCCCGCAAGCAGCAGCAGGAGTTCGGCAGGAGGGAGAAGAAAGGGTATATTGGAGGTTTTCCCACGGCACACCTGATGATCACACATGGCACACTAGTGTGCCGCGGCACACCGGTTGGGAAACACTGGTGTAGATTAGGCATGGGCAAAATTCGGCCCTCCCCGTGTTATGGACTCCAAATCCCACAATTTACTGGCTGTTCAGAATTGTAGGAGTTGGAGTCCAAATCACTTGGAGGGGCAAACTTTGCTAATGCCTGGTGTAGATGCATTCTGAGTCCCGTTAACCTTATCCAGCATAAATAGTGAGCTACTAGCTTGGGGACCCGGGTTATGTGAGAAGTGCAGCAGGATGTAGAGTGGGTCATGGGGGCTCTGTGTGCCAAGTTTGGTCTTGATCCATTATTATTGGGAGTTGCAGTGGTATCATGAAATTACTGAAGGTACTGGAAGTCCCATAATCTGTGGTCCACCCTCCCCCAAAGTGTAGTAGGATGTAGATTGGGTCATGGGGGCTCTGTGTGCTAAGTTTGGTCTGTATTGGTGAATGGATGAGGGTTGCATTGTTTTTAGGAAGTGAGTGAAGGTACTTCAAGTCCCATCATCCGTGGTCCGTCTCACACAAAACTGCACCAGGATGTAGAGTGGGTCATGAGGGCTCTGTGTGCCAGGTTTGGTGTTGATTAGTCATTGGATTAGGTTTGCAGCAGTCTTGGCAAGTGAGGAAAGGTACTGGAAGTCCCATCATCCATGGTCTGCCCTCCTCCCAACTGCAGCAGGATGTAGAGTGGGTCATGGGGGCTGTGTGTGCCAAGTGTGGTCTGTATTGGTCCTTTTTGGTGGCCTCAGTGGTCTGTGGGAACCAAAGTATTTGAAAGTACTACAAATCCCATAATCCATGGGTCATGTCCCTCAAACCGCACCAGGACGTAAAGGGGGTCAGGGGGGGTGCTGGTCCATCACCCGCGCTGGTCGCTGTGGCCTGTGAAAGTGGCAGCCAATCAGAACGCTGCCACATACCCTTCCGCCCTTCCGCCCTCCGCACACATACATACAAACATTGACTTTTATTATATATACAGATTACTTGTAAACCAGTGTTTGGTCAATTTGCACGGCCATCTGTTGGGAGTGCTCTGATTGTTTCTTCCTATGTGTAAAAATGAGGTGAGGCCAGATGGCCTTTGGGTGCCCCCTTCTAGGATTTGAAAATGTTCCGCTGCGTTTCTGAAGGTGGAAGTGGATTTGGAGATCAGGGAATGAATAGGTTTTCGGTTTGTGTGGGTTTGACCAAGCCTGGAAAGTGATATACTCCAGTGGTTTTGTTTTTTGCAGACACCCCCATTGCTGAACTTGACCGCTGCCTTGCAATTAGCTAATGGCAGAAACATCCCTTTTGCACGGCCGCCTCTGCAGGGCAACATGTGGGGAAGCCATCGGTTGGGAGGTTTCCATGGCAATCGCTGGAAGCACTGCCGCTCGGGTTTTTATGGACTGCCCACTGCGTTTTATCACCCTAACTTGCATGCGGAACATACCATCCATTTGTGGAACACGCGGCTGCTTTGGGGTCTGGTGGGCCTCCTTCTCTGAAGCAGAAACTGGATGGACGTCTGTCGGGAAGGTTTGGACTGTGCGTTCCTGTACTATGGAATGAAGTTGGATTGGATGGCCTTTGTGTGCCCCTTTCCAATTTTAGGACTCTAAATTCAGTGGAGCTCTCATCTCTGAAGGTATCGAAGCAGAAACGGGATGGCCATCTTTTAGGAGGGTTTGGATTGTGTATTCCAATATTGCAGAATGTGGTTGTACTGGGTGGCTTTTGGGTGCCCCTTTCCAACTTTAGGAATGCAAGTAGAAACTATATGGCCGTCTGCTGGGAGGGTTTGGATTGTGTATTCCAGTATTGCAGAATGGGGTTGTACTGGATGGCTTTTAGCTGCCCCTTTCCAACTTTAGGCATGCAAGTAGAAACTATATGGCCATCTGTTGGGACGGTGTATTCCAGTATTGCAGAATGGGGTTGTACTGGATGGCTTTTGGGTGCTCCTTTCCAACTTTAGGAATGCAAGTAGAAACTATATGGCCATCTGTGGGGAGGGTTTGGATTGTGTATTCCAGTATTGCAGAATGTGCAGGGGCGGTCCTACCGGTAGGCAAAGGACGCCGCTGCGTGGGGCGCCATCTTGGTAAAGGGCGCATACCCCCACCCGCCAGACAGCGTCTGGCCGATGTTCCGCGGCCGAAGAGGAGCCCGACAAGTAGTAGCGCTGCTGCGGAGACGCCGAGGAGAGCGGCGTGCTGGAGCGCAGGAAGAGGTTGCTCGTGCCGCCGCAGGTGCGGTAAGAGCGCAGGGAGACCCCTGGGAAGGAAGAGGAAGTGCTGAGGAAGCGCGAGGAAGAGCAGGAAGCAGCGCCCACGCGGGGTGAGGAAGAGTAGGAACCCGGCGCGGGGCCGAAGGTGCGGCGATAAGAGGTGGAGGCATGGAGGAGGCAACACCCCGGCCTGCAAAGAGGCCGCCCTCTGGCTCTTCCCTTTGGCCCAGCATGGCGCCCCCGATCCCGCCCGTTCTTCTCCCCCAAAATTAAAGCGGATTCCAAGACCCCTTTTGCGTCAGAAGAAGGAGCTCTATCCAAACCCATAATGTTTTTTGGGGGGTGCCAAAATAATGTTTTTTCGGGGGGCCGCCAAAATAATGTTTGCTTGCCATTTAAAATTGCCTTAGACCGCCCCTGAAAATGTGGTTGTACTGGATGGCTTTTGGGTGCCTCTTTCCAACTTTAGGAATGCAAGTAGAAACTATATGGCCATCTGCTGGGAGGGTTTGGATTGTGTATTCCAGTATTGCAGAATGGGGTTGGACTGAATGGCCTTTGGCTGCCCCGTTCCAACTTTAGGAATCTGAGTTCAGTGGAGTCCTCTTCTCCGAAGGTATCTAAGCAGAAACTGGATGGCTATCTGTTGGGAGAGTTTGGATTGTGTATTCCTGTGTTGCAGAATGGTGTTGGACTGGATGGCCCTTTGGCTGCCCCTTCCAACACTAGGCTTCTATAAAGCCAGGTTAGACTCAGAGCAAGGAAATCTGAAGAAAGGGACGTCAACAATGTAAGCCATGGACAGCCTGCTACTGGAATAAGTCTTGTGTTTAATGTTTGTATATTAGTATATCTATATATACTGTATAAAAAAGGAGCTGTCGTCGTTAAGCTGAAGTAAACAAAAGAAAATCAACTGTGCAAGTGTACAGGGACGGGGGTGGGGTGCGCGCACACACACAGGAGAGCTCCTACATCAGTGGTTTTCAATGGGGCCAAATGACCCCAAAATTGGCAACACAATGTCTCACAACACAAGAAGTCCCCTTTGGGGAGATAAAGCAGGGGTATAACTAAATATAGCAGAGCTGTTTGGCTGGAGGTCAGCCTGAAGAAAACGGAAGTCCTCTACCAGCCCGCAGCACAGGAAGAACACCATCAGCATAGGCGAATCTGTGGTTAAGTCCGTTCAGCAGTTTATCTACCTGGGAAGCATCATCTCTTCAGATGCCAAGATTGATAACGAGAGAGATCACAGATTAGCAAAGGCATAGAGTGCATTCGGAAGGTTTCACAAAAGAGTCTGGAGCAACAAGCACCTGAGGCAAAGCACCAAAATCAGTGTGTACAGAGCTATCGTACTGTCAATTCTCCTCTATGGGTCTGAAACATGGGTCACTTATCGCCAACACCTATGACTCCTCGAACGCTTTCATCAGTGCTGTCTTCGCACAATCCTAAATATACACTGGAACGACTACGTGACGAATGTTGCTGTCCTTGAGCAAGCAGGGGTCACCAGCGTTGAGGCCATGCTATTGAGAACACAGCTGCGCTGGGCAGGGCACGTCTCTAGGATGGAGGACCACCACCTCCCAAAGATAATACTCTATGGTGAACTCACCACAGGTCAGCGCAAGAGAGGCACCCCCAAAAAGAGATATAAGGACTCCCTGAAACAGCATCTCAGGCTCGGCCAGATTGATCACCAACAAGGGTCCACCCTGGCCTCACATTGGGGGGCATGGAGACGCACTATCCACGATGCTGCGGCCTCTTTCGAGAAGACACGCCGAACGAGTCTTGAAAAGAAACGACAACGCAGAAAGAACCGCAACTTGGAAACAACATCACCCAAGGAGACTTTCTGCTGTGCTTTCTGCAACCGGACTTGCCTATCTCAGGTTGGCCTTTTTAGTCATCAACGCGCTTGTAAAAAGCGTGGGATGAGTCCTTCCTAAGAATCTTCGTTCGCGAAGTAATGCCGAGAGATAACTAAATATAACAACAACAACAACAACAACAACAACAATGGAAGAAAGTGCAAAGGCAGGTTTACAACTGAAGACTATGAAAGTAAAAAAGAATGGCCACCAATGATTTAGTGAAGACATTGGAATAGTTCCATACTTTGGCTCAGCCATTGACAAATCCCCTTCCAAGAAAGGAACTTGGAAGGAGACAGACAAGATGATATATCATTGAACACTAAAGTTAGGATTCTGCATGCTATCATAAGAAGACAAGCAATTGAAATACTCCAGGTAGCATGGCCCATGCCATAATATTTCCCGTTTCTATGTCTGGTTGTGAACGCCGGACAGTGAAGGAAGAAGATAAGAGTGGAATCAACTTCTTTGCAATGCGATGTTGGAGGAAAGCTCTCTGGATGCTAAAAAGGCCGATGAATGGGTCTCAAAGCATTTTTCCAGATCAAAATTTCCCTAGTAATCCATAACATGTTTCTTTAACATGGATCCATAATATCATAGTCCTGTTGAATTAAAATAGTAGGATGTGCCTCTCCTGCTCTCTGCTAATTGTACTGGGAGACGTAGTGTAGCCAAGCCATGTGCCGGAGAGGTCTCTCCTAATCTTGGTATTTGGAGAGGGGGCCAGGAGGGCTCCAAAACGGGCTTTAAATGGCCCACAAAACACACAAATGAAAGGTATAACTGGACCATGTGTGGAAATCCCCCCCCCCCCAAAAAAACCCAACCCTCTTCTTCTACCTTTTCTGCTTCAGATGGTTCATTTGGAATGCGCTGGGAATGTGGCGCATCTGGCTGGGTGTCAGCTGCATAAGATCTCTACTGACCAGAAGGTCATGAGTTCGAGGCCTGCCCGAGTCGGGGTGAGCGCTCGACCAATTGTGTAGCTCGTTGTCGACCTTTGCAACCCGAAAGACAGTTGCAACTGTGAAGTACGAAATTTAGGTACCACTTTGTGGGAAGGCTTAATTTAACTGATTTACGAGGCCATAAAAATATCCAGGAAATACACACAAAAGGAGTGAAGGAATGTGACAGCTCCTCCTGGTGGCCAGAAAAGCTGGAATGTTAAATTGCCTCTGTGTCTGTCTTATATGTTGTATGTCAATGGCATTGAATGTTTGCCTGTATATGTGCATTGTGATCTGCCCTGAGTCCCCTGCGGGGTGAGAAGGGCAGAATATAAATGGTGTAAATAATATGTAAATAAATAAATAGATAAATAAATAAATAAATTTGGGGAAATAAAATGCATGATTTGGGCATAGCCGCCACCATACAAATAATGCACTGTAGCATGACTTGACCATAGCATCCACCTGACAAATAATGCGTTGTATGCATGTCTTTCTTATGACTTGAGGATAAAAGGCACCCTGCAAATAATGCATTGTATGCATGTCTTTATTATGACCTGACCATAGCATCCACCCTGCAAACAATGCATTGTTTGCATGTCTTCTCATCCACCTGCAAAATAATGCATTGTATGCATGTCTATCTTATGACTTTACTTTATTTTAAGTTTATAAATACTTAAAATAGTTTATAACTACTAAAATAATGTATAAATATTAAAATAAATAGAGTGTCCCTACATCGCAGTTTTTCACTTATTGCCGGAGATCCTGGAGCCTAACCCCAGCAATAAGTGAGGGAACAATGTAGTGCATTGTATGCATGTTTTTGTTACGACTTGACCATAGAAGGCAACGTGTGAATAATGCATTGTATGTCTGTCTTTCTTATGACCTGGCCATAGCATCCACCCTGCAAACAATGCATTGGATGCATGTCTTATCATTCCCCTGACAAATAATGCATTGCATGCATGTTTTTCTTATGACTTGACCATAGAAGGCACCCTACAAATAATGCATTCTGTGTATGTCTTTCTTATGACTTGCAACTGTGAACTTATGACTTGCAACTACCCTGCAAACAATGCATTAGATGAATGTATTTCTTATGACTTCCCTGTAGCAGTCACACTGCAAATAATGCATTGGATGCATGTATTTCTTATGACTTCACTGTAGCATTCACCCTGCAAATAATGCATTGAATGCATGTATTTCTTATGACTTCACTGTAGCATTCACACTGCAAATAATGCATTGGATGCATGTATTTCTTATGACTTCACTGTAGCATTCACCCTGCAAACAATGCATTGGATGCATGTTTTTCTTATGACTTCGCTGTAGCATTCACACTGCAAAGAATGCATTGGATGCATGTATTTCTTATGACTTCACTGTAGCATTCACACTGCAAATAATGCATTGGATGCATGTATTTCTTATGACTTCACTGTAGCATTCACACTGCAAATAATGCATTGGATGCATGTATTTCTTATGACTTCACTGTAGCATTCACACTGCAAATAATGCATTGGATGCATGTATTTCTTATGACTTCACGGTAGCATTCACCCTGCAAACAATGCATTGGATGCATGTATTTCTTATGACTTCGCTGTAGCATTCACCCTGCAAAGAATGCATTGGATGCATGTATTTCTTATGACTTCACTGTAGCATTCACACTGCAAATAATGCATTGGATGCATGTATTTCTTATGACTTCACTGTAGCATTCACACTGCAAATAATGCATTGGATGCATGTATTTCTTATGACTTCACTGTAGCATTCACACTGCAAATAATGCATTGGATGCATGTATTTCTTATGACTTCACGGTAGCATTCACGCTGCAAATAATGCATTGGATGCGTGTATTTCTTATGACTTCACTGTAGTATTCACACTGCAAACAATGCATTGGATGCATGTATTTCTTATGACTTCGCTGTAGCATTCACACTGCAACTAATGCATTAGATGAATGTATTTCTTATGACTTCCCTGTAGCAGTCACACTGCAAATAATGCATTGGATGCATGTATTTCTTATGACTTCACTGTAGCATTCACACTGCAAATAATGCATTGGATGCATGTATTTCTTATGACTTCACTGTAGCATTCACACTGCAAATAATGCATTGGATGCATGTATTTCTTATGACTTCACTGTAGCATTCACACTGCAAATAATGCATTGGATGCATGTATTTTATGACTTCACTGTAGCATTCACACTGCAAATAATGCATTGGATGCATGTATTTCTTATGACTTCACGGTAGCATTCACACTGCAAATAATGCATTGGATGCGTGTATTTCTTATGACTTCACTGTAGCATTCACACTGCAAACAATGCATTGGATGCATGTATTTCTATGACTTCGCTGTAGCATTCACACTGCAAATAATGCATTGGATGCATGTTTTTCTTATGACTTCACTGTAGCATTCACACTGCAAATAATGCATTGGATGCATGTATTTCTTATGACTTCACTGTAGCATTCACCCTGCAAATAATGCATTGAATGCATGTATTTCTTATGACTTCACTGTAGCATTCACACTGCAAATAATGCATTGGATGCATGTATTTCTTATGACTTCACTGTAGCATTCACCCTGCAAACAATGCATTGGATGCATGTTTTTCTTATGACTTCGCTGTAGCATTCACACTGCAAATAATGCATTGGATGCATGTATTTCTTATGACTTCGCTGTAGCATTCACACTGCAAATAATGCATTGGATGCATGTATTTCTTATGACTTCGCTGTAGCATTCACACTGCAAATAATGCATTGGATGCGTGTATTTCTTATGACTTCACTGTAGCATTCACACTGCAAACAATGCATTGGATGCATGTATTTCTTATGACTTCGCTGTAGCATTCACACTGCAAATAATGCATTGGATGCATGTTTTTCTTATGACTTCACTGTAGCATTCGCCCTGCGAATAATGCATTGAATGCATGTATTTCCTTATGACTTCACTGTAGCATTCACCCTGCAAATAATGCATTGAATGCATGTATTTATTATGACTTGACCGTAGCATTCCCCCTGAAGATAATGCATTGAATGCATGTATTTCTTATGACTTGACCGTAGCATTCCCCCTGAAGATAATGCATTGAATGCATGTATTTCTTATGACTTGACCGTAGCATTCACCCTGCAAATAATGCATTGGATGCATCTCTCTCTCGGCATTACTTCGCGAACGAAGATTCAGGAAGGACTCATCCCACGCTTTTTACAAGCGCGTTGATGACTAAAAAGGCCAATCTGAGATAGGCAAGTTTGGTTGCAGAAAGCACAGCAGAAAGTCTCCTTGGGTGATGTTGTTTCCAAGTTGCGGTTCTTTCTGTGTTGTCGTTTCTCTTCAAGACCCATTCAGAGTGTTTTCTCAAAAGAGGCCGCAGCATTGTGGATAGTGCATCTTTATGCCTCCCGATGTGAGGCCAGGGTGGACCATTGTTAGTGATCAATCTGGCCGAGTCTGAGATGTTGTTTCTTTTTGGGTGCACCTCTCTTGCGCTGACCCGTGGCGAGTTCACCATAGAGTAGTATCTTTTTGAGGCGGTGGTCCTCCATCCTAGAGGAGAGCAAGGAGAGCAACATTAGTCACATAGTCAGTCCAGTGTATATTTAGGATTGTGCAAAGACAGCGCTGATGAAAGCATTCGAGGAGTCGTAGGTGTTGGCAATAGGTGACCCATGTTTCAGACCCATAGAGAAGAATAGACAGTATGATAGCTCTGTACACGCTGATTTTGGTGCTTTGCCTCAGGTGCTTGTTGCTCCAGACTCTTTTGTGAAGCCTTCCAAATGCACTCTATGCCTTTGCTAATCAGTGATCTATCTCTTTGTCAATCTTGGCGTCTGAAGAGATGATGCTTCCCAGGTAGGTGAACTGCTGAACGGACTTACGCACAGATGTGCCTATGCTGACGTGGGGGTGATGGTGTTCTTCCTGTGGTGCGGGCTGGTAGAGAACTTCCAATTGGATGCATGTATTTCTTGTGATTTGACTGTAGTATTCACCCTGCAAATAATGCATTGCACGCATGTATTTCTTATGATCTGACCATTGTGTCCACTCTGCAAATAATGCACTGTATGCCTGTCGTTCTGATGACTTGACCATAGTGTCTATCTTACAAATAATGCATTCTATGCATCTCTTTCTTATGACCCGACAGTTGCAGCCACCCTGCAAATGATGTGTCTGGCCTTTGCTGCATTATCTAACGCCAGGCTTGGCACATTGGAAGAGAGGGTCATCCTTGTGCCGAAAATACCTCTCTCCACCTTTACGGTAGTGGCCAAAGGAAAATATTTCTCCAGTCCCCTTTGAAGGCCTTCTGAAATATTCCATTTTCATTTTTTTCATTTTTCCCCTCCCTCCTTCCCATCTCTCTCTTTCGTTTGACGGATGGAAGAAAATACACAGGGCTGCAAGGGAGGGTTGGCTGCGGCCTTGCTGAACAGTGGCCCGGCTTGTCTGGCCCATGAATATCGGTCTTATTCCTCCGCCTCTCTCCTTGCGGACTTGAGGAAAAAAAAACACACCCTTGGCATCCTCAGCATTTCCCTTTGCCGGGATGGAGGCTTGGGCCGGGCCCCGTCTGTAGCCAGCCATTGTTGGGAGATAGCGGGTTTTATGAAAGGCGGGTTGTGTGCTCCACCCGGGTTCGGTTTATGAAGTGTGTGTTGACGCACCCTGAGAAATGTTTTCCTAGACGGATGGAGGGTTCACACTTTGGTGCATTGATGGGCACGGCCAGGCTGGCGTGGGTTGTGGTGCAAAGCACTGGTTAGGCTCACAGCACCGCAGGGTTTGGAAGGGCCACGCAGTCTCTCCGCCTTTGGCCGGCAGGACGACGCCACCCAAGCAATCCTGGCAGATGACCATCCAGCCTCTACTTCAAAACCTCCAGAGAAGGACACTCCACCAGGCTCCCATGCAACCCATATTACATTAGAGTAGGGACACTCATGGGCCATTCAGTCCAAACTCATTCTGCCAGGAAGGAAGACACCATCCAAGCCCTCTGAACAGATGGCCATCCAGCCTCTGCTTAAAGACCTCCAGAGAAGAAGACTCCACCAGTCTCCCATCCAATCTATATTACACTAGAGTTGGAAGGGAACCTCAAAGACCATCCAGTCCAATTCCATTCTGCTAGACAGGAAAACACAACGAAAGCCCTCCTGACAGATAGCCATCCAGCCTCTGCTTTAAAACCTCCAGAGAAGGCGATCCAATCTATATTACATCAGAGCCAGAAGGGAACTCCAAAGGCCATCCAGTCCAACCCTGATCTGCCAGGAAGGGAGACACCATACAAACCCTCCCAACAGATGCCCATCTAGCCTCATAGCTATTAGAAGGACATGGAGAAATAGGGCTATGGAATCCTAGAACAGTGTTTTTCAACCTTTTTGAGCCGCGCATATTTTTTACATTGACAGAATCCTGGGGCACACCATCAACCAAAATGACACAAAACGACACTCTAACACAGTAATACATACAGTTAATATGTTTTTAAATGTATTTATACACTCAGCGTGAAACCTGGACCTGTTTCGATGAACACAACATAGGTATCCTGGCAGAAATGGCAGAAAGACACACACGAAGGTCTTGCTCAACAGCTGTCAGTCTCTCTCTGTGTTTAGTGGACGTTGACCTTGAGTTTTGGAGTTGTAGTTCACCTATATCCAGAGAGCACTGTGGACTCAAGCAATGTTGGATCAGGGACCAAACTTGGCATGAATACTCAATATGGCCAAATGTGAACACAGATGGAGTTTGGGGAAAATAGATCTTGACATTTGGGAGTTACAGTGTCTGGGATTTATAGTTAACACACAATCAAAGAGCATCCTGAACTCCTGCAACAATGGAATTAAACCAAACTTGGCATATTGAACTCTCATTACCAACAGAAAGGACTGAAAGGGTTTGCTTGAATTGACTTTCTTGAGTTTGGAAGTTGTAGTTCACCTATATCCAGAGAGCACTGTGGACTCAAACAATGTTATGGTATGTTGTTGTTTGTTTCTATTCGAATCCTAAAATGGAAGGAGGCTCACCACTTTTTAAGGTCCTTTAAACAGGCATTACGCTGCCTCTCTGTGTTTTGAGCCATCTCCTTAATTATTCCTAAATACCCTGAGGCCCTTCCGCTTTTAGGGGTGGGGGGAAGGAAAAAGGGCCAGGTCTGGAAATGGGGGGTTGGAGCCCCAAAAAAGGGGGGCGTTTGCTCATCCCCCCGTTTTACAGAGACCTCCCCCCCCCTTCCGGGCCCCTTTCTTTAAAATTTTTTCTTCTCACTCCGCTTCTGCCGCCTTTTTTACCCGGGGGGGGGGCACAGGAGGGGGGGGGGAGATTTTTCCCCCCGGGCGTTCGGACCCCCGAAAAGCAGGGGAAGCGGGGGGGGAAAAAACCCCGGGGGGGGAAAAATTCGGGAAAGGGGAAGGGGATTGGGGGTTTCCCCCCGGCACCCCCTTTATGACGCCAGGACACTGGTGCCAGGGCCCCGGTTGGGAAAAACTGTCCTGGCCAAAAAACCTTTAAAAGGACTTTTTTCCCAGGTGCCTTTTTGGCCCCATATCTGGGTTTTTTTGGCCAACCGTAAAAAGGCCTTTTTGGGCCCCCGATCCTGTTTTTTGGGGCTTTTTTTTTGCTCTTTCCCAATTTGGGCGATCTGAAAATTTGGGTTTTTTCCTGGAGGGGGGGGGGGGCCAAAAGGGGGGGGGTTTTTTTTTAACCCGTCACTTTTTTTTTTTGGGGGAAAAAAACCCCCCCCCTTTTTTGGGTTTTTAAAAGGTCCCCTTTTTTCCTTTCCCCCGTGTGTGTAGGTTTGTGCCGTGAAATTTTGGGGGGGTTCCTGCCGCATGACACTCCGGGGCTTTCCAGAAAAGAAAAATCAAAGGAAACTGGTTTCTTTTTTTTGGGGTTTGGGGTGAAACCCCAAATTCCCCCCCGTTGCCATTCCCCCCAGGAAAAAAGAAAAAATCTCTCCCCGTGGGTTTTCACCCCCCTTTTTTAGGGGGCCCCCCCTTTAAACAGTTCCTCGTGTTGTGGGGACCAAAACAAATATTTTTGTTTCTTTTCATAAATGTAATTTTGCTCTGTTAGGGTTTTAATTAAATGCCCCAAAAGGGGGTGTATTTCACGGGGCCTTTTTTGG